>KE504653.1:1647194-1657499 GCA_000441515.1 Elaeis oleifera | reverse complement strand
GTTCTTATTTTTTGTTTTTTTGTTTTTTTTTTTTTATTGGATGGGCTTTGGGCTTGATCCAGGGCCCAAATGGGCCGGGCTGTTACACATATTGAACAGGAACTATGCTGACAAAATGATCACCGATCGAGCGAACTGGGAAGGCACCTCTCATGCATGCGTGCTCTCACACTTGTTTAGTTTGGCAACTTAAATGACCTGACTGCTGCCATTCTCAATTCAATCCCGAGAATATATTTTAGCACCAATTTTATTTATTATATTCATGATAGGTGTAATTTTTTCTTTTTTCCATTTTTAACAGTGGACAACCACCAATCATTTTGATAAGACTAAGAGCATGCAGTAAAATGGAGCAACTTCAGCATATGCTGCTGTAATGAACTTGTTGGTTAGGTATTTGTTTAATGGTTGGACGTGCGCTTCTATACATGTGATGTATTGTGGTTTCTTTGATGCATGTCTAATTAGGTTTTTATTTCCTTTTGCATGTTTCTATTTTCTAGGACAATATTCTTATGATTTGGTTGTGTGTACTCTTTATACCTTTTGGCTCCTATTAATCATGTTTGCCATGAACCCATGCCCTTTGGAGCTTAATCAAAAAATAAATGAAATAATTAAAAAACATTTATAATCACACCTTAGATGGAATTTTTGAAGGATAATTGGAAATATATATAAACATGGGAAAGTATGAGCACACGATAATGTATATTTGCAGTAGTTTTTGTTAATTACTAACACATCTTACCTTATGTTAAACAAAATTCATCCAATCCATTAGATAATATTAATATGAAAGTCATTTTAACAATTCTTCATGTTAAATTTGAGTTTAGCATCCCATTTTATGAAATTTAAAGCATAAAAAAAGAAAAGTTAATAGTCCATAGGCAACGCAGAGAACAGTATAGCAGTTTTGATTAAAAAAAAGCTGATTCACATGACTGACATTTTATACAAAGTCTGGATGGCTACTAGTTTTCAGTCTTCATTTGTAAAGTTATTAGCTATTTTGGTTAGACAGATAACATATGGTGCATGTGAAACTACCACCAAATGTTAGGAATCCAAACATAACCTGCTAACGAGACTAGACCTGATGTAGCTAACCTCGTAGGAGTTGGCGTTGGAGTAATTTAGTACCAGAATATCCTCTAATCCAGATCCCCATTCTTAATTTAATATCCATTTTCTAACGGATCACTGAATCAAGGGATATAGATAATAGCAAAAAGAATTATAATTAAAAGCTATCTGGTAAAGCTTCTAATGTACGTAATCACTCTATCATCAATTCCTAAAAGAAGATAATCAATAAGAAGGTGATGGATATAGCTTCACTTTCATTTTATTTTTTAATAATAAAATATAGATTTATTATCAAAGAATAAGGGTAGAGATCCATAGCTTTTTTTCTTTACATCTCTTATAGTAATTTTGGGCTTGTTTGATATAGAGAGTTGGATTCTGAATCAATATTTTATTTAATTATAAAAAATAAAATATTTAATTTTTAAATTTAATTATTTTATTTTTTAATATTTAAATTTATTTCAATTTAGATTCTGATCGCAAACTAACCACGTCGGCTGATATGGCCGCATCCTCTGGGTTCTTCTATCCTTACGTGGACCCTTTTTTTTTTCTTCTTCTTCTTTTAGTGTAATAGCTGCCTGTTTCATGTGTGGATTGCGATGAGAGCAGCTTTAATTAAAGAACGTAATCAAATCAAGCATCGAACTGCCTTGGATTTCAGGCCAGCCTCTTCCCGGCAATCATGTGCGACGCACGTGCCGATGCTTATAAAGGACACCCCGTGGTGCTCGAAGGTAAGCGTTAGCCGGGGAGTTCCAACCACCACCTACCCTTTTCCCTCCAACAAACAATTTTAATGAAACCATCAATTCATTTGCCTCTCCACCCACCCTTCCCTTGCCCTTAATCCCACCCCCGCCTATGGTAAGGTCCTCCTCAACCCCCCTATCCCGTTTCCTTTCCCCTTTCCTGAACAACCCCCCCGCCCCCCCCCCCGGCCCTGCTGGCTCTCCACCGCCCGATTTTATTGTGGCTTACCCCAAACACTCTCTCGCTCGGAGAATAACCATCACCCACCACCTTTCTCCTTGTGGAGGTTGCCATCCCTCCACCAAAGACGCCACAAAAGGATACCCAACCAACAGTTCTCCCACATTTATGCAATACTAGCAAGCAAAAGCTAGCCTCACAAAGAAGCCTAAAGCTTTTCCTTCTCATTCTCTTATTATTATTATTATTAATAAACCCAGAGCCTAGCTCGGAGTAAGTGGCACTACTTTCTTCTTGCGCTGACAAAATGGGAGGTGCGTGGGCGGCGAGATCGGCGGTGGCGCTGGTCGGTGGAGTGGTGAACGACGTCGTGAGCTTCGTCGTGTTCACCATTTTGGATTTGCTTGATGTAATGCTGTGTCTCGTTTATAAGGTAGTGGACTACGCCATGGAGGCCGAGTGGAAGCCCTGCTACTGCTCCTCCTCCCCCAAGGACATGATCAACGGCAGCGGCCAGATTCTCGTGTCGGAGAATGGCGGCTCGAAGGTAGTTCGCCTCTCCTCCACCAAGCTCCAGCTGGAGGACATCTCCGACACCTTATTCTCCCGGCCGTCCCTCGTCTCCGAGGTCTCCCGGACGACGGTGCGCGAGCTCCGACGGATTAAAATGGAGCGAGGAAGAAACCGGCTTCCTGCGGCGGCCTTACGGGCGCAGCCGGTGTTAGATCTGCGTCGTCGAACACCACGACGTTCACGATCAACTCCACCATAATCCAGATGCTCCAGGGAAAGATTGGCGGCCACACGTCGTACCCCGTGCCACGGTGGTCCGACTGCGACTGCCCGACTTGCACCTCCTGGAGCTCCCCCTCCGGCTCCCACGACTCCCTTCTCTACGCCCACGCCGACGGCCCAAAGGTAACCACTAGCTAGGAAACTATCCTCGAGTAAAACATAATGCAGGATTTAGAACTGGAGTAATATGTCATGCTTGCGTGTGGCGTGGATAGATGGAAGGGTGGCGGAGGAGGACGTGCTGTTCATACACGGGTTCATATCGTCGTCGGCGTTCTGGACGGAGACGGTGTTCCCGAACTTCTCCGACGAGGCGAGGGAGC
This sequence comes from Elaeis oleifera, assembly GCA_000441515.1. Taxonomy (NCBI): domain Eukaryota; kingdom Viridiplantae; phylum Streptophyta; class Magnoliopsida; order Arecales; family Arecaceae; genus Elaeis; species Elaeis oleifera. Next base: position 1,654,350 of record KE504653.1, on the reverse strand, counting down.
GGTACCGGCTGATCGCGGTGGACCTGCTGGGTTCGGCGGAGCCCCAAGCCGGCTGACTCGCTGTACACGTTAAGAGAGCACGTGGAGATGATCGAGCGTTCGGTGCTGGAGCGCTACAAGGTCCGATCCTTCCACATTGTCGCCCACTCCCTCGGCTCCATCCTCGCCCTCGCCCTCGCCGTCAAGTACCCCGGCGCGGTCAAATCACTTACCCTCCTCGCCCCGGTACATAACGTCGAACACCATCCATTTCCTTCCGTTCTTTCCGTGCTTTTAAGTTGTGGTTTGTTTTGATTTCTACGGGTTAAATTAAGGCTTGTTTGGATGGTGCCAGCCGTACTTCCGGTGCCCAAGGGGGAGAAAGGGACGCAGTTCGTGCTGCGGCGGGTGGCGCCGCGGCGGGTGTGGCCGGCGCTAGCGTTCGGGGCGTCGGTGGCGTGCTGGTACGAGCACATCAGCCGGACGGTGTGCCTGCTGGTGTGTAAGAACCACCGGCTGTGGGAGATAGCCTTCAAGTTCGTCACCCGCAACAGGTTGGCACTCAGTAATACCGTTCAGATACTTAGATATTGACCCAACCTCCTGAATTAATTCCCATGACCGGTGAGAATTAACGCACTTAATTTATATTCCACTGGCCAACAATTCCAAGATTCTAATTCTTAATATTTTCAAATTTACAAGGGATAAGAATAGATGGGAATTTGGTAGGTAAGCAGAAATTAGGTCATTGCTGGTGTAGCTAGAATAACCATAAGTGATGTCAGATCTGAGAGACCATTTTCTTGAAGCCTAATTAGAAGTTATAACCTATTCATGGGAATAGTTATTTTATGCGGGATATATGCACTTTAAGCTGCAATCTGCGAGGAATTGAACTCGCTGGGCGGTGGTGGCTACAAAGTCTAAGCTTGTCAAACGCTGCGAAAACTCGGGTCTACCGTGTAATAACTCTCAAAGTACGCAGTTCTTTATGTTGCCAGCTAGAACTTAATAAATTTCTCGCTTTGTGGGGCCTTTCGGATGGTGGGCCACCAAGGAGTTCCCACAAGTGCTGTCGGGTGGTTCACCATCTCACCATATGGCTCATATTTCAAATCGGCACTCCACCCATACCAACTCTCTATTCATCCAATTTCACTTGCAATTGGCTTAGACAATGGACATGAGTCCTCAGAATTTCCTAGATACTGAGTTCTATGGGCTTTGATACCTATTTATGTTTCGTTTATGATTGGGAACAGGATTAGGACCTTCTTGATGGAAGGCTTCTTCTGCCACACCCATAATGCTGCATGGCACACGCTACACAACATCATATGTGGAAGTGCTGGTAAAATTGATGGTTATCTTGATGCAGTGAGAGATCAGCTTAGCTGCGATGTGACGGTGATCCATGGGAGGAACGACGAGGTGCTTCCACTTAGTTGTAGTTATGATGTCCAGTGCAAGATTCCTCGAGCTCATGTCAAGATTGTTGAAAACGAGGATCACATCACCATTGTCGTTGGCCGGCAGAAGGCTTTTGCCCGAGAGCTTGAGGAGATATGGAAGAACACAAGACGCTGAGAATGTGTTCGAAGAGAGTCCAGAAAAAATTGTGAAGAAGAACTCATGATAAAGATGGAAAAGATAAAAGTTTAAAAAGAAAGAAAAAAAAAAGCACTCAAGAAATATCAAGTTCTCTAGTGAAAGGAACAAACCTGAGGGAAATGCGATGGGTAGGCAGGTTTATTCTGCCTTTAGTTTTTATTTCTTTTTTCAAAAATTTTCAAATTTTAAATATATTGTGCTGGGTTGTGTGTATTCTCAACCAGTTCCTATTGTTCGGTGTGCAAACATTTGATAAATGACCATATCATTCCAAAAAGTGATATGGAAATTACTAAAATTTATTGAGCTTTCCGTTCTTCTATCTTCATGTTCTCTTGGGTGCAAGTCCGGTTAATAGATCCCCTGGACGATTTGTGGAGCGCAATGCTCAACGCATAAATAGAGGATTGAAGTATTGTCAGGAGATCGCCTTTCCTTTTCCTCTTCATTTGATATTATTCTTTGTTCTCTGACTCTTAATATCAATCATTCCATCCTATTTTCTACTATTAAATATCTGATATCTAATTTTGTGACAAGCTAAAACAAATCCCAAAAGAGTTTGTGCATGAAAATTATAGACTACAAACTACTTATTAATTGAGGAAAGAACCTTTTATTCTCCCTGACAAGCCCACCTGCTTTGCACGTGATTATGTGAAAGAGAGCATCATCGTCAATTGAACCTCTTCTAGCAAGCTGGTTTGATGAGGTGGGTTGTGAGAAGAAGAGGTTGTGGAATATATATATATATATATATTTATGCGCATGGATTCCTTGTTTATTGAAGTTATTGCTTCTATGGGTGTTGGAACCGTATTGCCAATCTGGGGTCCCTGCGGGCATTAAATCCGCGTCATGTTGACGGGTTGTATTCCATGTCAGACATGATCACAGCGGTGCTATAAATGTAAGAATGATGAACCCATGAAGCTGTGGTTGCCTATGAAAAACACTGAAGGATGGGTTCCTCCCCTTGGTGCATAACGATTAATTTCCTGGGGCACCCAACCTCTCTATCCCTATTATGACAAGTTTATCTGGTTGAAGCATGTACGCGTGTTGATGAAAGGGGAGGCATCAACGACCTGCATGCTTTGCGTGTATATAAGGTTATTATTACTTAGGAGTGAACATGAGACCTGGTTTGACCTTTTATAAGTCATCTCTTATCACAACCGTCGTTGGACAGATTGAATGTATTGAATTAGATTTAATAGAATTTTGGCAACTGCATCTTGTACGTAGCTGCCTAGATTTTTGCTTTCTTTCAAGTAGAAATGATAATGGATATGATATGATTAGAATGGCCAATATCCGTATCCATCGCATAATTAAAATTTAATATCCATATCCATTCTTTATTTGTTTCGGATCGGATCAAGTCAAGTAAAATAGATAGTGTGAATCTTGTTGGATCCGATAGATAAAATAAACGAGGATAGATCGGATAAAGAACTCATCAGATAAATATTTAAAATAATTATAATTTCTTTAAAATATTTAATTAAATTATATCAAATCAGATTCAGAAAAAATATACTATCATCCGTAGCTGATTCGAACCTATATATTTTATTTAGAACTTATATGCGCATCGGATATTTATTGGCTTAATTAGCACCCATCCCATTAATGGGGTCGGATTAGATATCCGGTGGATGGGCTACAATTATCATCCGTACTTCCGACTAATTGGTGGGGACGACGTGCTTCCTTAGCGGGAGATTCTGCTTTAATGCGATATCCCGTTCCCATGATTTCTTGCATGACCTTTCGCAAGGGTTCCAGCAACCTAGCTAACTGTGGATGGACTTGTTTATGGCAATGGAGTCCACCTATGAGCAACGTGGCTCGGGATTCTGTTGCATGTTGATGGTGTGGGTCATGAACTCACCGAATGTGATCGTCGTGTGGAGGTGAGGAATGAAGTGGTGAGAACTGTGCTTGGAGTACTGGAGAAGGGTAAAGTGGCCTCACACGTCAACTGATGCCAAAATTTCTCTGAGCTCAAGCGCGTTGTTGGTTCTGGGTGCTAAACGACTATTCTAATGGTTGTGGAAAGTACTCATCTCAAGTCGTTCGTTATTCTTAACTGAGTAACTGCAGTAAAACTTTTCTATCCCGATTCTGCGGCTCTAATTGTTAATCAATTGATGGAAGTAGTCATTGGCTCATTGCCATCTCGCTCCAAGAATCCAAAATTTCATCTTGTCGAATGCTTGCTTACGCTCCATAGGTGTTACCACAGAATTTAGGAATGGGCTCAATTTCATGGCAATAGATAATTAGGGGAATGCTAAACCATGCCTGCTTACTGTTGAGTTCTTTGTCAGATGCTGAAGAAGTCTATTGTCATCATGGCAGCGTACAATCTGAATGACAGATCCTTAACGCCTACCTTCTTTCAGGATATCGTAATGTTTTGATGGTATTATTGACTACGAATCATGCGTGCTCAACCTGGAACTATGAAAACCCCAACATTATTCCATATGTTCATACAAAAAAAAAAAAGAAAAATAAAAATAGTTGCATATGTAGAAGTGGAAGCATTTCTCCATTTCATGGCAAAACCAGTTCGTTTTATTATTTCTCACATAAGTTTTTTGAAGTAACTATTATGCTTGATGTATTTCTTGATTTGGAAAAAATTGTTCATATAAATCTATCATCTGGATTCTAGGATCTTGCGGACAGTTTGCTAGATATTCTCTAAATTTAACTTCATCAAGCAGTATATTCAGCAAGGAGGGTATTGTTTCATTGCTTAAAATTCCTTGTACTCCCTATCATTTTTTGGTTGGTAAGATACTCCCTATCATTTAATTGATGATTGGACATGAAGATTTCCATCCCAACGCGTTCTAATGCATCCATCCAGTTTTAGTAAAGTAGAGATATATACCAATTGGAGATGGATAATTCCAGAGATTGCAAGTTGGGAGTTACATGTTTTGATCGGGGTTAAGAAGGGTTATGTTTTGTTGCTTAAAATTTCCTCATACTCCCTATCATTTAATTGTCCCGACACATCTATCCATCCATCCAGTTTTAGTAAAGTGAGTTTGCGGTCAAAGGCTCATAGCTGGAGCGGATAGATCTCCACTTCTGCATACGTGAGGATATTGTCCACTTCGATCTCTAGCCGCTATGATACAAAGTCTCACAGTTTTGTCTTCAAAATGCACCTCACGGAGAAGAGAATATCTCATTCCATATAAGTCAGGATTTTCATTAATTCACAATCAATGTGGGAGTAATAATATCTTCCCTCCTGCATCATAACAATAAAATATATACCAATTGAAGATGGATAATTCCAGAGATTGCACATTGAGATTTGCATTTTTGATTGGGGCATGATATAGCAAAGTGTTTCTAGAGTCAAAGGTTGCAATCTAGTACATGCTGAGGATTACGTCGGGACATCTCAAGTCGTGCAAATCTATGTCCAATCGTTTACAACATCATGATATCCTGGATCTTTGCTAATAAAAATGTCGAGTTGGATATCAGTTCAAAAATTCTTATGTTTCGTTGCTTAAAATTTTGTCGTACTCCCCATCATTTAATTGCTGTTTGGACAAGAGGATATCCATCCCAACGCATCCAAAACGCGTCCATCCAGTTTTAGTAAAGTAGAGACATATACCAATTGGAGATGTGGATAGTTCCGGAGATTGCAAGTTGAGATTTGCATGTTTTGATTGGGGCATAATATCGCAAAGTGCTTCTAGAGTCAAAGGTTGCAGTCGGGTACATACGGAGGAATATGTCGGATATCTAGTCATGCAAATCTATGTCCAATTCACAACATCAAGATAAGCTGAATCTTTGCTAATAAAATATCAAGTTGGTTTTTTGATTCAAAAATGTTTCAATACACTTATTGGGTTTGGGAAAGAAAAATTTCTACTAAAATATGTTTCTGTACGTACTTAAATAGTCAATAAGTGAAGTAAGCTCTATAGTGATCTTACTAATCATGAAGTCAGTAAATTCTTTCCACCTCTCTCGCACAAAACCACAAGCATCTATTCAAATTTTTCAAATCCTTCAAACCACTGCTCTTCCTGAGTGAACTTTCACATGTCATCAGACAAGGAGTGAAACAACATCAGTTAGGGACACCTGGCAGAATCGTTACGAATGAAAGGATAGAACATTTGATTCTAGGTTCGTGCCTCGGCTTGAAGTTGTTGTCAATGGAATTAATTCAATAACTTGCTAGTTCAAAAGATAGTCTTGTGTATCAAATGATCCATTAAGCAAGTTTAAACCCACTTTCCTATGCCTTTGCACTAGATTACCAAGTTAAGACCCTTTGAATGTGTCCACCATACTATTCTTTGTAAGCATTCGGTTCATTGGCATCGTCAGTCTTCCACCGTACAAATTCTCCTCAAATGGGTTTGCAACATGCCTGTTTCTTCCGCTGCACATGCCAGCACGTGCATGTACAAATATATCAGGTTTGCTTGTGTGCCCAGACATGTACATCCAACACCCTACCACATTAGAATACTTAATAGCTAAGAGGAACAGATATTATAAAACTAGGGCCCCAAAGTACATTAAAGATTAAATTCCTTACAAGTAATACTACTCTGGCCCAAGCATAACTTGATGTAATTAAAGCAAATCTGAAGGATTTTTGCTACGGCACTCCAAAATTTTTTTAGTTATTTTACTGTTGATTTTTTTCTAACCATCCATTTTTCAATGGACGGCACTGATCTATTCGCCAACAATTACTTTTAACTGGCCATGTACATGATTGGTGTAATAAATAACTCAAATTTTATATGTAATCTGCAAATCAAAAAGCTAATTGGGCATTTTGGAATTATCTTTCTCCTCTTTCCTCCTTTCTGATAGAGTACTGCTCCTTTCTGACAGAGATCGTTATATTGCGAAGAGATAAGTGGCAGGCCCGAACAGCAAAGAAGGAGGAAGGGTAGCATATGGTTGCGAGAAGGCGAATAATAGAGGAGGAGGGAGGAGGGGCGACAAAGAGATGAGCGGAGAAGGAAGGGGAATGGAGGCGGTGCGGATGAAAAAATGAGTAGTGGAGATGTGGGCAAGAAAGGAAGAAGGGGCAGCATGTGGCGATGAGAAATCGAGCAATGGAGATATGGACGGCGGAGGAGAAAAGGGGCGATGTGCGATGGTGGAGAGATGAGCGGTGGGTGCAATCGATAAAGAGATGGGTGAAGGAAGAGGAAGAGAATGGTTGTGGCGGCAGGTCGGGGCGGCAAAGAAGTGGGTGGAGAAGGAGGATGGGGGGTGGTGTGCGGCAGTGAGTTTAAGCGTCGGAGAGATGGGTAGAGGAGGAAGGAGATGACATGCGGTGGTGGGGAGGTCAACGGTGGGAAGACGGGCGGCGGAAAGATAGACAACAGTGGAGAGATAGACGGTGAGAAAAAAGAATAATTAAAATAATAAAATATTATTTTAAAAATAATAAAATAAATTATAAAAAATAATAATTTTATAATATTTTAAATATATCATATAATAAATATTATAAAAAGTACTAATGCTATATATATATATATAT
>KE504653.1:1570307-1584430 GCA_000441515.1 Elaeis oleifera | reverse complement strand
ATATATATATATATATATATATATAGATATCAACTATCGTAGACCTTAGCATGTGGATAGAAAGCATGTGATGATCATTGTCATTGTTTTAAAAATATGCACTGCACATGAGAGGAATCGTAAATGGCTTCAATTTATTTTATTAAATTTTATAATATTTATATAATTTGATAAGTGCATTCTTGCTTTTACTAGTTTTATGTTTTATCTTAGATAGCAAGAGCTGAACCAAAGAATTACAGTCGCTAAAAATTGAATAAAAGATCAGATATGGTTAGAGATTTTCTTATTTTTTCTAATCATGTAGATATCTGTTTCACAAATTTGTTTAAATCATTAGTGAAAGAAAAAATTAGCATGCATTTGTGAGAAAAATATGCTAGCTGGTGCCACTCACTTCTCTAGCGTTCTAGCAGACATGATCCAACCAACTGCTTATGAATCATATCGAACCCACAAGTCAACTTTTGCTGAGCTAACAGGACGAACTAATCTCACAGCATAGCGTTATACTCAGTGTAAGTATATATAAATATACTTTATACTCAGTGTAAAGTATATTTAATGAAATTAATGGAGGGAAGGTGGCACAATGATAACACCTTCAAGTGCTAATCACCGGAAATAATTTGTCTCCACCAGAACTTTCTGAACACGTTCAGCTCTTTCTTTTGCCCCCGTATTATATTGACATTTTTTAACCAAATTAACAACTGAATCACCGTGTACAGCACTAAATGATTTTAGATTGCATTTAGTAGTTAACAATCTATCCAGATTATCAGTAATTTAACTTAGCCTATCAGATTATTATATTTGATATATTTTTAAGTAATAATCTGAATTACCTCGCAGAAGACAATCCATATTGCCTTAGGAAGGAGTGGCTATTTAGATTATCATTTTTATGATAATATTGTAATACAATTTTGAACAAAATTATCCTCATAAAAAAAATCAAATAAAACTCCTCTTTTCTTCTCGTGAAGCCGCTCCTCTCAACCTCTTGCATCACAAAATCTAGCTCCTTTTTTTGTTATAATGAATTTATTTTTACTTATCTTCATATTTTAACATGCAATTTATTGAATATTTTTGCTAAAATATTTTGATAGATTTCTGAATATTTGAATAAATATTTTGCTCAATTTAATTTTTATTAGGATAATTTTGAGTGTAAGTCATAATATATGGACTTTTAATAGATTTGATTTTAGGATATTTTGAAAATTTGATTTCACATTATGAATAATCTAATTGTCATATTAAACATATCTATCAAGATTCTCGATAATTTTACTACAACATTATCTGTGTATACTAAACACAATAATCAACATTACTGATAATTTAATGATGGCAATCTATCTTACTAGCAATTCAGATTATCTTTCAAGATTATCTGACGTTACACCAAATGCAACCTTATGTCTTTTCGTGGAATGCATTCTATTAATTTATATACTTCCCTGAGCTAGTATCAAATCTATATCTTTTGAAAATGCAAAGACATAATTAGAGCTTTGTTTTTCTTAATTAGTTGGTTTCTAAAGAATATAAGGTGTATATTGATTCACAGTCCGAATCAAAATTGATTAAAATGGAAAGTGAAATGATTATATTTTCTGATGCCTTTAGTTATGGTTAGAATTAGAATGCCAATTCAAAATATTTTAAATAAATTTTGAAAACTCAATTAAATGAATGAATATTTTTGAAAAATTAATTTTGAAGTAAATTTGACGGAATGAGATTTAAATATTGGAAAGAGAAATGGGATTGGATTTTGAGTATTGAGACGTTTACTTTTTTTCTGAAATAAGAATAAGAATAAGAATGAGAATGAGAATGAGAATGAGAATGAGATATTTTCCAACCAAATGATTAGAGTAAGAGTCACTTGCTCTAGTTTTTATTTCTGAGTACAGCTCCTCTCAAACAAACATACATATAGATTAGTCAATTATTATCTCTTTGATGCAATAGTGTATTCAAAAAATGGTGAAAATAGAAAAAAAATCAATAAATAATTATTATATTGAAAGGTTCAGTTAATAAATATCTCCAAGGACATTGCTAAGAAGAAAATTATTTTCAATTACATGTCTGCATCTAATGGGAGGTCTACCTGCCAAAAGAAAATCCTTAATCAATGAGGACCAAAAATTAACATCACACATTTATCTTGAGCCAACTGTTGTTTCAATCTAGTCCTGTAATGCTTTAGTATCTAATAAAATGCAAAGACGTTTTACCCCCGCTTTGTGATTTCGATATTTTCATAAAATACAAAGCATCTTTATACTAGAAAAGCAGAGGGGGAAGCATAGCCATGCATCTAGAAACATTAGACTCTATCGTCATATCGATTACATATGTGGTCGAGTGGATTTAGAGACACGTGATGATAACGAACGTACATCTCTTTCTACACGGCATTCAGAGGATTTTGCGGGAGCATCTCTTTATGGATGTGAGGCACATCTACTAAAAGATTGATCGGGTTGGGGACTGAGTGGCTTTTCATATGAAGTATTTTGGAGAAGTTGTGGATTGAGTTGTTGTTGTTTCGGTTGCTTTTCATAATATTTTATTATTTTTTTAATTTTATTGGATGTATCCATATCACTCATGTACAGTCCATCCATCTTACAAAAAAAAATATTAATTATTATAAATATATATTTATCAAAATAAGGTTCTAGAATTCTAGACTTGCATCAATTATAAGTGTAGCCCACATCCACGAAACACTGGCTTGTGCAAAAGAGAAAGGTTTTGTGCACCGCATATAGTACAACAAAAATACACCATTCTATTTGATTGGGCCACGTAGCCATCGCTTTCCAACATACATTTAATGCTTGTAATTCTATTTTTTATTTAAAATTTTGAATGATAAAATATCTCTCTTTTTTTAAAAAATTATGATATCTTATGATCATATTATAGCATCCTGCAGTCAAATTATAATTTCTTACAGCAAGTCATAATTTGACTATAGGATATCATAAAGAAAGAAAAGATATTTTATTATTAAAATTTATAATTTTTATTACGAAATATATCTTTTTTTATGATTTTGAAAAAAAATTATGACATTCTGTTGTATAGAAAGTCATAATTTAACTGCAGAATATCATATTTTTTTAAAAAATATTTTTATCATTTAAATTTAAATTAAAAATAAATTAAAATAGATAGTTATATAATCTAATAAGATAAAATATTATATTTTTCTTGCATCGTATGTGGCGCACAAAGAATTACTCCTTGCAAAAATAATACCATCACAACAGATGTCAATTTTATGCATCCATTTCACACATCTTTGATTGGCTCTCCAGTACTCCATAGCACAAAGTAGAGGTGTAAAAAATTCAGACTAAACCACCTAAATCGTCCAATTCAATCCAAACCGAATCAAATATGATAGTTTAACTGGTTCGATTCGATTAAATAAATAAAAAAATCGATGTTTTAGTTTAGTTATTAATTTATTGATTAATATGATCCGCTAAAATCAAATCTAACTAACAAATCGAAATTAAAATACCATCATTCTATATATTTATATATATATTTATATTACATGCTTCATATATTTATATATATATAATCACGTTGCATGTATATTTAAAGTTAGGATATATATTTATATGAATTAAGAATTTAAAATATTGATTTAGTCTTATTTTAATCTAATTTAGATCAAATTTAATTTGATTATAAATTATAATAAAAATAAAAATATTTTTTTATTATTAATTAAAAATATTTAATATTTGAAAAAAATTATATGAACCAACTGGATGGATACAAAACTCAAACAAAAAACTAATTATATTTAATTTTAAAAAAAATTAAACTAAATTATCGATATGAATTTAAAAACTACTTAAAATCTAACCGACCGAACCTCCCACCCCTACCACAAAGAATACCAGTGACAGGATCAGGACGTCACATGTGGTGCAGTAGGAGGGGGAAGCAAAGACTGGGAAGTGGGTCCCAGGTAAATTCGCTTGATATTTGCGTGTCATTTCCGTGTCGTAATGTGATTGGGTGGTGCAGGATAAGATCCGCGTCAGGTGCGCGTCTCTGTCAGTACTCAATTGGAAAGGGAGGTGGCGGTGAATGAGAGCTGCCCTGGAGAGAATTGGTCAAAAGAGTCAGACATCCCTGCCGTCGGTTGCAGATGGTGCCCACGCCTTTTGGATGTTTCTAATAATTGTACGTTCTTTCCTTTTCGTACCGTACTGTTTTTCTACGATTACATAAAATTACACACCTGCCCCATCCATCAGTGGGAAGGCACTTCAATGTTAAGCACGTGGAATTCCATTTATCCAAACCTTCCAACTTTTAGCTTCATGTAGGATTAGGCTGCAATGCTAGTTTTTTATTTTTTTAATAATAAATTTGTTTAAAATATTATAGATCTGTACCACAATCATAGCTAATACATTATCAGTATGATCGAACTATAGGCGATGCTTATCAGATCTTAAATATATGATGGATATAAAGATCATCAAGTACGATCTATTGAATTGACAGTAATTTTATCCCTCAGTCCAATCCTGATTCATCTCATACTTGACTGACCTACAGCTCATACATGACCGATCTACAGTAGCTCATACATGGCCGATCTATATTCTTCCATCCATAATCGATCTATGGTAATTTATCTATTGCCGATCTATTTTCCATCGACAAAGCTGTTCTTCCTCCAAATTAGGAAAGTTCAGATAAATAAAATTCCTCCGCGATCAAATCTCTCGTAAAAAGAAATCCTTCTCCGAATCTATCTGTACGATGAATCCGAAAATCGTCAGAACTCCAACATGGATACGACTCAAATTCCTCTTCTATAAATTAAAGACTCCAGGACCTTCCAAGGTATGCAATCAATCAACTCCTAACTCTTTCTTCTCATCATTCTCCATCTTTTGACTTGAGCGACGGAAAGTCCACACTAGAGTCCTAGTATGGACTTATTTACAGGTGCTCGAGCGAAGCCCCAACGGTAGATTCACCCCAGCCGCATCTACCTCGACGTTCGACCTCAGGCGGAAAGATCGGCAGTAATATTTGACGCTAGAAGGAGGATCCTTTTTGACTACTTTTGAGGTTCTGTTTCGAGGCTAGTCCTGAGGTACTATTTCGAGAGGAGAGAGCTCACTACTAGAAAATCTTCAGATGAAGACACCTTCACCTCATCTCCAGATGAAGATACCTTCATCTCATCCTCAGATGAAGACATCTTCACCTCATCTCCAGATGAAGACACCTTCACCTCATCCTCAAATGAAGATACCTTCACCTCATCCCCAGATGAGGATCCTTTCACCTCATCTCCAACCAAGGACTCCTCCACCTCATCTCTAGTCAAAACTTCTCCATCTCATCTTTTGCCCGAGATCCCTTCGTCGCATTTTTTTTCGGAGAGATAAAGTCTGATCCCTCACTGGCTTGGATTTTGGCGACAACAAATGGAGCTAGAAGGAGGGCCCCAATCTTTACTTGGGGCTTATTTTAAGAGAAAGGGTTTCAAAGAAGAAGAGCTTCAAACACCTCCCGCCCCTAAAAAGGTCCGTAGGCTCACAAGCACATGAAATCGAGATCGAGGTAAATCAAAATCGAGGCCAAGGTAAAACCTAAGACTGAGGTCGATGTGAAAATCAAGATTGAGCGGAGGTGAAACCCAGGGCCAAGGCCGAGATAGAGATCAAGACTGAGGCCTACCTATTAATTCAAAGGTCGAGGTGAAAATCAAGATTGAGTGAAGGTGAGACCCAAGGCCAAGACCGAGGTGAAATTAAGACTGATTCGAGATAAAAAAAAAGACTAAGCTATCAAGCCCAAGGCACTCCACCAAGGCCAAGGTAAATCAAAATCGAGGTCCAGGTAAACCTAAGACTAAGGCCGAGGTGAAAATTAAGATTAAGCAGAGGTAAACCAAACCCAAGATCGAGGTGAAAATCAAGATAGATCTGAGGTGGAAGATGAGCTACCAAAGGCTGAGCTACAGACGGCCGATCTCTTCAAAGCCGAGCTTTCAAAAGCTAAGCTTCCAAAGACCAACCTCCACAAAGTCGAGTTTCAAAAGCCAAGCTTCCAAAGACCGACCTCCACAAGGCTATGCTTTCAAAAACTGACTTTAAAAGTCGAGCTTCCAAAAGCCGACCTCCACAAGGTCTAGCTTCTAAAAAATCGAGCTCTCAAAGACCGACCTCCCAAAGGCCGAAGTAAAAAGATTAACTTGAGAATGCCAATCTGAGAGAGCCGATCAAAAAGCAAATTAACTGAAATAGGATAATACGACTCTAATCACCTATTATTCCCTTTATTATTATTTCGAAGCCCGACCTAACATAGAAAATGGAGGGCCCAGCCAGAGTCAGTCTGGTGAGTTCTTTCATTCTTTATATGTAGATCTGTAGTGCAAATCTCCAAACACGTGCTTCTCGACTACGGTCGAGGATCGAAATGTGTTCTCCATGTGGTTGTCCAAACATGCATTTTTGGCTATAATCGAGGATTGAAACGTATTCTCCATGCGGCTCTCCAAACATATGCTCCTCGACTATGATCGAGGATTGAAATATATTCTCCATGCGGTTCTCTAAACACGCGCTCTTCGGCTACAAACGAGAATCAGAACGTGTTCTCCATACTACTCTTCAAACATGCATTCCTCGGCTACGATCGAGGATCAGAATATGTTCTCCATGCGGCTCTCCAAACACACGCTCCTCGATCGTAATATGTTCTCCATGCGGCTCTCCAAACATGCGCTCCTCGACTACAGTCGAGGATCGGAACGTGTTCTCTATACGGCTCTCCAAATATGCGCTCCTCGGCTAGGACGAAGATTAGAACGTGTTCTCTATGCGGTTCTCCAAACATGCGCTCCTCGACTATGGCCAAAGATCGGAACATGTTCTTTATGCGATTCTTCAAACACGCGCTCTTTATCTTCGGACGAGCTAAACGAGACACATCTCCTCCAAAGTTCTCCAACATGAACTCCTCGTCCATAGACGAGTTGGGCAGAACCTATGACTCCGACGTTCATCAAATGACACTCCTCATCCACAAATAAGCTGAGTAGAGCCCGATGATTCGACCCCAATCTCATGTTCATACTCTACTCTATTTGACCAACCTTAGCACAAGCTCGAGCTCGAGAGTGGAAGGCATCTGTTGTGGATTACCACTTCAATCTCGATCGATCGTGTCCTCGATTTTGATCGAGGATAATTGGAGTCCGAACTTAGGCCTTAATCCAAGTATTTGGCTTCAAACCTCGGCTAAGGATGAGGTACAATCAGGTCGGCCATACGAGGTACAATCAGGTTGGCTATAGCCGACCTCAGGAAGAGACAGTAACCCCAGTGGGAAAAGACTACCAACCTCATGGCTCTGAAAACTCCAGATTTGAAGATGGTTCACTTCAGGACGCCGATCTTCAACACATCAACAGTGGATAACTCGACGAGATCAGCCTCGATCTTGGATTAGTACTCTCTTCGACTGATCTATCAGAAGCTCGACCTCGAGAATGGAGAGCAACTATTGTAGATCTGTGCCTCGGCCTCGGCTAACACATTCTCAATATGGTCGAGCTATAGGAGTGATGCTTATCAAATCTTAAGTATGTGATGGGTATGAAGATCACCAGGCACGACCTACTGAATTGGCAATAGTTCCTACCTCTTAGTCTAATCCTGGTTTACCTCATACTCGGCCGACCTACAGCTCATACTCGACCGATCTACTATAGTAGTTCATACTCGACCGATCTACAGCTCATACATGACCGATCTATTATAGTAGCTCATACTCGACGACCTACAACTCATACATGACCGATCTACTATAGTAGCTTATATTCGATCGATCTACTATAGTAGCTCATACTCAGACATTCGATCGACCTACAGCTCATACATGGCAGATGTACTATAGTAGCTCATACTCGACCTACAGCTCATACATGGTCGATCTACGATAACTCATACATGGCCGATCTATGTTCTCCTCATCCATGGGCAATTTATGGTAACTCATCTATTGCCAATCTATGTTCTCCACCGACAAATCCGTCCTTTTTTCAAATTGAAAAAGTCCAGATAAGGTAGAATTCCTCCACAATCAAATCTTTCGTAAAAGAAAAGTCCTTCTCCGAATCTATCTGTACGATGAATTCAAAAATCATCAGGACTCCGAGACGGATACGACTCAAACTCTTTCTTATAAATTAAAAGCTCTAGGATCCTTCAAGGTACGCAATCAATCGACTCCTAATTCTCTCCTCTCATCGTTCTCCATCTCCTGATTTGAGCGTCGGAGGGTCTACATCGAAATCACTCCTCTCGATGTGAACTTGTTTTGTAGGTGCTCGGATGAAGTTTCAGTGGTAGATTCACCTCAGTCACATCCATTTCGATGTTCGACTTCAGACTGAGAGATCGGCAACAACAGATAAGATTTGGCTGTTACCTTGTAACTAAAAAAAAAGAACGGAATAATTGGCCATACAATTTTGTCATTATGCGGGTTAAAGTATTTCCAAATGGGTAAAGTTTGAGGCAAGAATTTGGACATCAACGGAACGAACGAACATGACTTGGACGTTAAAACTTCTCTCTGGATGTTTACCCAAAAGAACTTCTTTCTAAATGGATTAATTTCGAGCTGTGAATTTAGACATGTGACAGAAGTGACGTGGAATTCAGTTTTTCCATCGAATAGGTAATGGGTGATTTACGAAAAATTATTGTCTGGACCATCCAAATCCCCCGGTGGATAACACGTCACATAAACCCAACCCTTGTATTTCACGAATTTTCGGTGGCATGTTATCCACCGTGGACGTGCTTCGACATTTGTGCTGATCTATCTGGGCGTGATCCAGTAATAATTTCTCTGTTTTACACTTTGATGAAACGGTGGGCATCCACGCTGGGAGCCTCGAAGACACGTCTGGTCACCGCTCACCAGGTCACGTGTCAAACAAATTCCGCAGAATTCCATTTCCCATCTACCGCGGAGCTGCGGCACGGCAGCCGCAGCGCGGAACAATCTCACGCAAAGAGGCCGAGGGTATGCCCGGTATTCTAACAATGCGGTGGACCCCGCTTCCTCATCGCCAGTCCATATCCAGCCTCTCATGCCTTGCTCCGACGGCCGACCCCACGAGCAAAGTTCGTTCGTCATCGCCGTCTCCCTCCCTCGTTCCTTCCGTCTCTCTTCTCTGTTATATCTCTCTGTACCTGAGTCAGGCGGGGCGTAAGAAGACGGAAAGGAAGGAAAGGAGAAGAGATGAGCAGCGCGGCGGTGGGGGCTCGGACGCGGGTGGGCAAGTTCGAGCTGGGGAGGACGCTGGGGGAGGGCACCTTCGCCAAGGTGAAGTTCGCCCGCAATGTCCAGACCGGCGACAGTGTCGCCATCAAGATCCTCGACAAGGATCAGGTCCTCCGCCACAAGATGGTCGAACTGGTGTGCTTTCTCTCTCCATGCCCCTCTCTCTCTATCTCTATCTCTAACTTTCTTTTATTTGTCCTTTTGCTAAGATTAACTATTAATCTTGGATCTCATCATGTACTTTTTTATTTTTCTTAGTAGGTTGCTTGTTCCATGTGCTTATAGTTTCAGGCTCTGTCTTCTGATTTATTGTTATTCTTTGTTGGAATTCTTGGACGGATGTACGAATCGGATCTGCTCGGAAGAGAGATATCCTAATTTGCGGGGTCTCAGCATGTGATGGTTTAAGAGGCCCGACATCTATAGGTCTAGAATGGAAAAGCTCTAAGTATTAATCCTCGAAGCAAGCATATGGAGATTAAACAGTTCTGTTTTCGTGTATGCTCCAAATTATATCTGGTTATAGATAAAAGGATGGTTAGATTGTTTTGATTTTATGTTACAGCGGTCCAATGCATATGGAAATCATGGAGTTATTGTCACCGGTATTGTTGCTGATTTAATTTTGCTTGGCCATCAGTATATCACTAGCACGTATTTTAAGGATGTGGAGATGTGAGTTGATTTTAGGTTAATGGAGGAAAATCTCATCTACAAACATGGATGTGCCGTTTGGTTTTGAAGACAGGGAGTTCATATTGGAGGTCTTTTCTAGCAGGGTAGGAATTGGAACGAGGCTTTATATTTAGTTGAAAATTTAGCAGGCTTGGATGAGAAACTGAGGACCTTGAAAAGTAATAGCTGAATTTGAGGCTTGAGTTTGTGATATTTATGACGAGTTATATCTATTACACCTTTGAGTTAGTGAGAACGCAGCACAATGTAAGATAAATATAGAAAATAGGGAGCAAAGGCTTGAACTGGAAACTGTTGGGAGGTAAACCTGGAATTGGGGCCTTAGGCCTTTGTTTGAAATAGGTCCCTTTTGCTCGGATGTCCAATCATCAGAATGCGTGTATAGCATCAAATGGGGAATAGGTCAGGAAGGTTTAAGTCAGCTAACAGATCGTTGAAAGATGTCTAACAGATGGGTTTCAACTTGAAACAGGATAACAAGTCTTTCCCTGTATTTTTCGTCTCTTGAATTGCATACATACGAGGGAATTAGTGGATGGCACCGAATGAAACAACGGACACTTGTTTATCTGTTAGGAAATCTTGCATCCACCCTCTTCACCACTTGAGGCCCTCTCTTCCATCCAAGATCTAACCAATCAAGTCCATGAGACTTTATGTTTGCCATCTTTTGCCTATCTTTCATGCATCTTCAGCTACATGAAAGCAGAACAACTTTCTGTTTGCAAACTTTGTAACTTATGTGTATCATTTTTATTGGCGCTTCATTTTCTGCAATTTTTTGTAAGTAGTTCTTTCCTGTTCCTATTCCTGTATCATAATTTTGTTCAGTAGTTGCTTCTGGTTTAGACTGTCATATTGTAAGTCACTGTCCATGGCAGTGAATTGTCAAATTTTAGAAGAGGAAGCTGCATAAAGGGACAGAAGCCACAGTAGCTCTTAAAGAAACAGGGTTGCCACCAATTATTACTCTTATTTGGAACTTCATTTTTCACTTCTCGTATTCATAATGAAGCTCCATTTTCAAGATTTTGGGTGCCAAGGTGTAAAATAACTTGCAGAAATCAGATCATCATTTTTTTTTAATTCTTCAATATACCCAGATTTTGTTCATACCAAATTTGCGAAAACGTGAATGTAACTTGTGAAGCCTTATAATCAGTGAGCGTGTGACAATTCATATCTATGAGTTTTCCATGAACTTTCTAGTTATTACTTGATTGGTATATGGTCAATTAGTATCTTTAAGTTTGATTATTGGTAACACTTTTTATCGGTTTCACAATGTGAACACTTCAATTTCCTCTTACCAGATCAGGATAGAGACAGTATGGATCAGCGTATATGGATCAGAATAGAAACTAGTTATTACCAATCTTCCAAATTTTAATCTCCCTTGATTCTCTTGATATGGTTACATAGTATTAGTGGATGTGGCCAACAGGCCCCATTTCCTTCCATAAGCCCTCCTCTCTCATTCATGTAGATAAGCAATGTACCTCTGTATTTAGAATCTATGCATACACATCAAATAAATCCATGTTGACCACTCAAATGAAGAGGTCTGGGTTCTTCTTCCTGTATTTACTCTTTCCCAGGTGGTTTTCCTTGTTACAAGGAGGCAGGGAAAAAAGAACAGAATTTCTTCTGTAGATAGTACATTTGTTAGTTGAGAATTCTATCTGTGCATCATGTGTTGTCATGGGCGAAAACATCCTACATGCACGATGCACCACAAAGGCCAAGGTTTCCTGTGTGAACAATAAAACAAATGCCCGGTGGGTTCTACATAGTATATTGTCATGTACATGGCCAGCATAGTAGTCTTAGCCTAGTATGTGTACATTTAGGATTTCTCTTGTTGGTCTGCTTCTGACCTGTAAACGAACTTATTTTCAAGAATGGTAGCATGATCTTGCTGTGGCAGTGCTTGGAAGTACAATATGTCAATTTATTATCACTAGAACTTCTTATGTATTGATTTTGCAGTGACTTGGATGTTCTTGTTGTTTGGAAATTATTTCAATTGTCCTTCATTACCTTCTTTCAGATAAAAAGAGAAATTTCTACCATGAAGCTAATCAAGCATCCAAACGTTGTTCAGCTCTACGAGGTATCTTGAAATCTGCTCTTAGATTTTTGTAATTTAGTGTTTTTTCTAACTAACTTGGCTTGTAACATATAATTGATTACTTCTGTTATAATATTATCGTACCAATGCATTTTCAAATAACTCTGGTCTTAAGGCTTATTGGCTGTCTTTAATGAATAAAATGACTTTGGTTTATGCAGACATGCATCATGCGTGCTACATAGAAATGCTCATATATGTACATATTTATGTCTAATCTAGTTATGCCTTCGCACCTATTTTAAAAGTAATAGCATGATCCATGGATTAGAACTTCATTTCATAAAGCTGGGTTCTCTATATGGTTCTTCTTTCCTGTAAGGTGCTTCTGTTTCATATATAAATATCTTTTATAGTTTTATGATCCGCCGACAACCTCAGTTTATATAACTTGTAGGAAATTTGTGAGCAAGCTTTTACTCTAGTATAATTCAAATGTTAACTGCTGTGTCTCCTTTCTATGAGCTCAAATGAGCTACATTGCCATTTCTTCTATTCAAAATGTATGTATATATTTCAGGTAATGGCCAGCAAGACAAAGATATACATTGTTCTGGAATTTGTTAATGGAGGAGAGCTCTTTGACAAAATTGTAAGGTCATTTTACTTGGATTAAGTGTTCAAAATATTTCCATAATCACACATACACAAACACAAAGGTCATGCCTATTATAAGTCTTAAAATGCATCTACATATTGAGTACATACACCCTAGAGATCATCTAGTTGTATTTCACATGTATGAGTGAATGTATGTGATGTGACTCCCATTTGCACATGTGCCCTTCCACTCAAGTGTCATTTTTTTCCTGTTCTACATTACCTTATCAGGTCTTTGACTTATAGGTCAAGCATGGGAGGCTGAAAGAAGATGAAGCAAGGAGATATTTCCAGCAACTGATAAATGCTGTTGATTATTGTCATAGTAGAGGTGTATACCACAGAGACCTCAAGGTTTGACCAACTTTGCTAATGGGTGTCCCATTTTGTGGATGCACTGTCCAACTGTCTATTATCTTTCATTAAATGACTTGGGAAGCGATCTTCTTCAGCTAGTAATTGGAATTGGTAGACAACAATTTATGTGCCTTAACATGTTTTGCAGCCCGAAAATCTACTTCTGGATTCATATGGTAACCTTAAAGTTCTGACTTTGGCTTGAGTGCATTTGCACCACAAATACGGGTAAGTATTTTATTTGTATACAAGCTTCCCTGAATGATTGGAATTTGTATTGACTTGTTGGTTTGCCAAACTGATTAGTTAAACAAAATCTCATTTAATGTATCAACTTGACTATCTTATAATCTCATTGAATAATATATCCTTCAGTTCAGTTACATTTGTTATTTGTTACATAATTGAGAAGGTTGGCTTTGCTTAGGTTCATTTCATGATTAGAACCAGGCCAGGGTATGGATTACATTGAAATTAAGTTGACTTGCTTGAAAGGGGTGTTAAGTTGGATGAAATAAAGAATACAGAGATAAAGAGAGTTTAGTGAGGCTGAGTGAGAAAGAGAAGCACTCCAAATGGTTCGAACTAATGAAATTCAAAGTCAGGGCTTCTTGACAAAAATCATTGGGATGTTCTTATTGTATTATAGGTTTTGCATTATTAGCTTTGACTTCCTTGCCGCTGTTACTTTCAGTAGTTTCTCAAAGCAACTTTGCTTGCCAAATTGTCCCGTAGTTTTCAAAGTCATGCTATAATTGTTGTTATTAGTATCAAAATCATATGTTCTCCACATACATTGAATATATAGCTGACAATCCTCGTACAGTTGAATGGGATTGGTGTTACATGGATCCATCTTCTAACTGATTTTTATCAATTGTTGACTTCTTAAATAAAGAATTCTCAATTTTAATATTGCATTCTCTTTAACTATATATATATATATATATATATATATATATAG
>KE504653.1:1559953-1570287 GCA_000441515.1 Elaeis oleifera | reverse complement strand
TATATATATATATATATATATATATATATATAGGGAGAAAGAAAGGGAGGGAGACGCACCCAAACTATAATTACCTACATACTGCTCAAGAACCCCAGACCTCCAGTCTCCAAGTAGAGGGTGCTACATTGGGGCAAGCCCCAGTTCATTTAACCTTTATTGTTTTTCTCATCTTCTTTTTTAGAAGCATATGCAATGAATGCAGTTCCCTATTTCAAAATTTTGTCGCTTTCTTTGTCTAGAATCTTTAGATACTTCACAAAGTTGAGAGTCTTGAATGGTTACTTGAGCTTATTCTGTAAATTCAATATAGCATGTTTTTATAATCAGTCTTTCTGGCTTCATGGGAAGTTCTTCTTTATTCTAGAGATGCTTTGGTCAGAATTTCAGAATTTTGCGCTTTTAAATCAGGCTGTTGTTATTAACATAGATTTCATGTGTCAAGTGTGGTGATTTGATAACATCAGGGGTTTCTTTGATTGTATCTATTCCTTGTTTCATCCATTTTTAAAGATTTTCTTATTTAAATTGTACTTGAATTTCACAATCTTTGTGATCATATTTTGGAATTATAGACTCATGGCAACCATGCTAATCAATATACTTGATACCTCAGGAGGATGGACTACTACATACTGCATGTGGAACTCCAAATTATGTTGCACCTGAGGTGTAATCATCCTGTCCATCCTCAATGGCAACATTATTTTAGCCAATTTCATTTTATGTTAACCAACTTACATGCTGGACGCTTGATTTCATCAGGTGCTCAATGATAAAGGTTATGATGGTACTGCTTCTGATATATGGTCTTGTGGTGTAATTCTGTTTGTCCTTATGGCTGGATACTTACCCTTTGATGAACCAAACCTCATGGCTTTGTATAAGAAAGTGAGTTTTATTTTATTTATTTTAAATCACTGAAGTGTCAAGTCTTCCTCAATAATAGAATAAATTTCTTGAGAGTGTTGACCATCATCATGGCCTACCAAAATTGCAGATCTGTAAGGCAAATTTTCATGTCCATCATGGTTTCTTCTGGTGCAAAGAAATTAGTTAAACATATTCTAGACCCAAATCCTCATTCTGTAAGTGCCAATTATCATTGAGATTTCTTTACTTGTGCAAGTAACAGTGCATTGGCTTAGAATTCAGAATATCTGAAGTTCTTCCTAGAACTGCCATTTGCATGATACTGTGCAGCTTGGTGGCTACACCTCTGCATGCTTGCATGCATGTTACTTATCTCTTCTTTTCTGCCACAAAGCTAGCTAAATCTAATACTGTACTGCTTATTTTAACAGCGCATAACAATTCCACAAATTTTAGAAGATGAATGGTTTACAAAAGGGTATAAGCCACCATGCTTTGAACAAGGGGAAGACGTGAGCCTTGAGGATGTTGATGCTGTTTCAATGATTCAGAGGTAAGTACTCACCACCCTGGAGACATTATATTGAGCTGCCAAAAATTCTGAACTATAACAATTCCCTTGTTTAGCATAAAACTATGCAGAAGATGCACTGTCATGAGAATGGTAGCACTCAAGAAAATTAAATTGGCATACCTGTTATTATAAAAATTGTTGCATTGAAAACCCTTTTTTTTTTTTGAGGGAGAGATGGAATCCCATAAATTCATTAAGAAAATGAATGAGAATTTGAAAGATGATGGCTCTCTGCCAGGAGAGACTACAGAAATAGAAAACCTCATTACACTGAAGCTTATCAATTACTTTTATTTATTTTGATGCCATTTAAGTATTAATATATAATGATTGATGACAAGAAATTTTATTTACAATTTATGATAATATTTCATTTCTGGCATCTGTCATTTCAATATGCAGGAGCATCTTGTAACAGAAAAGAAAGAGAAACCGGAGTCAATGAATGCATTTGCACTTATTTCAAGATCACAAGTTTTCAATTTGGGAAATTTGTTTGAAAACAGATGGTATGTTGGATAAGGCTGCTTCTTTCTTCCTTTCTTTCTTTCTTTTTTGTGGAATCCTGCCTTACAGCGTAGACACATTTCTTTGAGGCATTTTTTTTTTATTTAAGTTGTGTTTGGATTTGGGCACTACAGCTGTTCCATTTTTAAAAAGCTTCTCAAAACTTGAGGATTAAAAGTTGAGGCATGGACCCATGCTGGTACAATATGTATCATGGTAGGGGATTGGCACAGCCAAATACGGTGCTAGCTCAAATTATTATTAAAAAAAAAAAGTGTGCCAAGCTGCATCCGATCACTATGGGGTGAATTTGAGGCAGCTAAGTGCGGTATGGGTCAGTATGTGATCTAGGGGTGTACGGTGTATCACAGGTATTCATACTGGTTTCAGTCGATTCATATGGGGCCAATACCGGCACTACAATCCTTGCTTACCTAGCTATTTGGAAAGCATAGGCAAAGTAAATGTTGCCTAATTGACTATCAAAAAAATGTTGCCTAATTAATTAACTTGACAAGATTAGTTTTGAAGCTTGGGGCAGAAAAAAAAAAAAACTGCAATTTGCAATGTATGGACTGCCTCGTTTTTTAGACTCTGGCTGCTCATCTAAGGTTCACCGTTTACCTGTAACAGCTCTGTCATAAAAGACAGTTTAATTTCTTCTTTTATAATAGAGTTGATGGGTTTGAGATTTTCTTTAATTATTATTATTGGCCATGGAGATAGCATTAGGTTACAGACTTCAACCTTCATTTTACACTGTAGCTTGGTTCTTCCTCATGAAAATTTGATTGAGTTTTAAATGAGGCCTGTATTGACCTTGATCAGATATTATTAGCAAATCAGTATCTTTCTTTTGCATTAAGCAATATAGTTAGTGATGAGCTCATATTCCTGTTCATGTTGGAACTTATAGGGTCTTGTCAAGCGGGAGACACGCTTTACTTCTCAGTGCCCTCCCAATGAAATAATGGCTAAAATAGAGGAAGCAGCTAAGCCTTGGGTTCAACGTGAGCAAACACAACTACAAGGTAGAGGGTCATATGACGTGCTTGAATCACATCTTGCGCTTACATTTTATCCCAGGATTATTTTTTTATTCTCAATTTAGTATATATTAATTTTAAGTCAATCTGAGTTGAATGTATCTTGTCATTTTGCGTCATTCCAGATGAAGTTAAAAGGAGACAAAACTGGAAGGAAGGGCCATCTATCTGTAGCAACAGAGGTATTGCACCAAGCCTTTATTATTTTTATTTAAGCACACTTGACTCGGGAAAATATAAAAGCTGGGTAAATTAGGTTAATAGTAAGATTCTTGTTCTCTTCTGGGTTTCTTGGCAGAAAAGCGTGTAGAAAATTTCCTGTCACTCTCTATAGGCATCCATTTTGAGGTTCACATGCCTGGGTACACGAAGCACAAACCTTAGGTTGCAGCAGCAAATCAGTTTACTGGCCGTCACAGATTTTGATCTGCATTTGTTTTGGCTAAATCCAGCATGTAAGGTCGGCCATTCTTCTGTTGCCTAACCATATAGTAGCGGAGTGGATATTGTTGTGAAAATCTTTAGTATCATTAAAAGGCTATAGTTTTTATTGGGCATTGCACGTTAATTAAAGTACCTGTCCAGAGAGTGACTTCCAGCGCATTGACAATTAACATTTGATACACCGTGTGCAACTCGAGTGTTGTTTTTTATTTGAATGGTGCTGTTTGTTTTCATGGCCTTCTTTTCTGTAATGTCCAATCAAATCAAGAAGTTTATTGATTTTCTTTTTTCTTTTTCAGGTTTTTGAGGTAGCTCCTTCTCTCCACATGGTTGAGCTGCGTAAAACTGGAGGTGACACATTAGAGTTTCACAAGGCACGTTAAGATAAAACTACATAGTAATCGTAGGCCTGTTTGCGATGTTGCACCCTCATTGCCCATCAGTAACATATTCTTTTATCAAATCCTCTTGCAGTTCTATAAGAGCTTTTCCTCAGGACTAAAAGATATTGTATGGAAGTCTGAAGCAATCACAGAAGAGATCAGGTGAGTTGCAAAATATTTTTGAACATACATATGGTAAGAATGCAAGTGGTTCCCTCTTCTGCTTATTTCTACCTGTTCAAATGAGATCCATATTTGCAGGTAATATCATGGCTTTCTCATAGCAGCAGTACGTGCATTGCCTACCAAACAGGTGGCCTTATCGGTGGTGAAATGTACCAATATTGTACATACTCTCGTGGGGTACACTTCAAAGAAAGAGTCCCTGTCATTTGCTCAAAGAGACAGCACATCCATTCCTCTGATTCCTTCAGTTGCCCAACAGAATACGACAGGGGAGACTAACTAGCTCTCCCTTTTCTGTTGTTGTAGGTTCAAAGTTCCCTGCTACTAGTCTTCATTGCAAATAATGTATGAGGATTGAAAAATACAAGATGCTTAATATTGTCATGAGCAACGCTTAATATGTTGGAAGACTCCAGACTCCATAATCGTAACATGAATTTCCTTCTTTGTTCACAATCAGGGACTACAAGATGTGTCATAAAGAACAAAATCAAAAGCATATAGAAACTGGAAATATAATCCACCAAGCCAAATTTGTTCATCTAAGTTTTAATAGATAATTAATTATTGAGATCCTTGGATGCATGTATCAAAATGACTTGGCAGGCTGCTAAGTTGGAGAGCCGCTTTTAACCTTGGGCTACTATATGGTATAACATTTTCCAAATGCTATATGGTATGATATTTGAAGCGGCAAGGGCAGAGAAACTGGCTCGAAGGCCCCTTTTCTACGTCAAGTGGATTCAAAAGTAAATGGTTTATTGAGTTATTAAAAAAAAAAAAGGAATGCTCAAGAATGAAGCAATTCCCTTACAGGTGCCTTTTGACCTTTACAAAGTATTTGGGCATGCAAAAAGCATGTAGTTGATATAGCAGCATTGACATGTCTTCAGACAAGGAGTTAACATATGCATTAAAGTCTCTTGATGATAATCAAATTTCCAGAGTGGAAATTTAACAGGAGCAATCCGTGGAAACCGTAACTTCAGATATTGTTATAGATCGTGCCCTTCAGAAAACAGGGATTGATGCATGAGATAAATATGCGAGAAAATAGTGGAGTTTTGATAAAACAAAGGTAGAGTTCAGGTTTGATGCCCTGTTATCCCACAGGCATGCTGACCTAAAAGCATCTCTATTTGAACCATAATGTTAGATAGAATGCGTTCCCATCCTCTAATGATCTTTAAATATCTTTTAACCTGAGGGTCCATGTGAACTACTATATATGAGCCATATTCCCTTTGATGGTTAGGTTGCATGGACCAAGAAATTAGTCTAGTTCGGTACTTTTAAGAAATCTAATAAGGGATCCCGTACCCAATTAAAAGAATAACTAGTTTGGATGATGAGGATTGATTAGTTTATCAAAGGGCTTTGATTTCTCTTTACATGAAATAAATAGAAATTGTGCTTAAGATATGAAAATCATGTTTAAAAGAAAAAAAAAAGAACCAGGCGTTGGCAACAAAGAAATCCTCCAACAAGCTCAGCCAGTCCACAGACCTCTTAGCAACATACCTGTATCTCAACTATTGGGGGTGATTTTGTACTAGCCGAAGCTAGCCAAAATATGGGTAAGTGGAAGATCCGAACAAATCGGATCTTGCCAATCCCATCTTCCGGCCGAACTACTTTGAGTGGTACTATCAGCCTCTTTATTTCGACTGTCGATTCTGACTTCGAAAGACATCCCTATCAGTCATGCTATCGGTCGATCCGAGGTCTTCTTGTCGGATCATCGGATCTAATTAGAAATTTCGTACCTCTTTTTAAAGATCAGATAAGGAAGAAGATAATGGACATATTTCATCCAATAAGTTAAAGCTAATCATTTAAGCTGGCGTTCTCAATGAGACAAGAGATAATAAATATATCTCTTCCGCTAAAGCAGGAGATAATAAGCATATCTCGCTCAATAAATCAAAAATAACCATTGATTCTCTTTCCTTCACATGCTCTTCAACCTCATCTATAAATAAATACTTAAAGTATGAAAAATCTCTCTTCCAATATGCTCACTCCTTTTTATCTATGTCAGAAATAGTATCGGAGGATTTTCGTCGGAGTCAACTTCAATCAAGACTTTTCTTGCAGATCCTGCTGCCGTCGTCCGTCGCTGACTACAGTTATCATCAAACTCCGTCAATCCGCTCTCAAGATGAATTTTTACTGTAATATTCATTAATTCTGATAATTGGATATTCCAATCCAGGAGGAGGGAAAGAGCCTAAAGAGGTGGGATGGGAGAGGATTGTTCCCATGGGTGGAGGCAACGCACGGACTTTACTAGCGTACGCGTCCGACATCTGCTTGACGATATGGCGGTCCTTCTGCCAAAGAAAAGAAATGTTTTCACATTCCACCTAAGCCCGGGATGGGTGCCAAAATCGATCAGGAAATCGAATGCCGTGGAGCTTTTTCATCTCGATTGGTACATTGGAAACACAATTAACGGTGAAGAGAAGGACACCGGAGCCGAAGGCGGTGCTGATGAGGTGGGGCGGGGCCCGGGCGGCGATCCTCGGGTTCTCGAGGTGGCCGTACTCATTGAACAGCATTACCGCCTCGCTTGGCCGACGCCGCTCATCGTCTCTCGTTCGCGACTCCTTCGCGAACCAGCAACAACACAGAGCACTCGAGTTTCTCGTTGAGTCCTATCAACAACACAGCGCACTATCGATGGATCCAATGATTTTAATGGGTGGTGTCTGGGTTCTTGATCGGAACATTTATTGGTCTCTCTTGAGTTTAAGCCCATCACGAGCGATTCTTTGTGCACCGCGCGCGGTGCGCAAAGAATTTCGCATACACGTAAAAATCTCAGGAAAATAGGGAGATCTGATATTCAATGGATGGTGAGGACGGGTAACATGGGCCAAACTATGCTTGGTTACAAAGATAATCGGCCAACCCATCATGAGAGCACAGTATGTGAGTCCTGAAATCATCTAATGTCTCTATCAAAAAAAAAAGACATCCAATTGGAAGATATTATTTAGATTTTTAATTTATATAATTATCAAGATTTTTTAATAAATAATTGATATAAAGTTAATATTATTATATAAAACTTGATATAAAGATATTAATTTAGGCTAAATATCATAAATCCCTGGGACTCCTGAAATTGAAAACTAATGCAGAAGTTGACTTAATCGGACTTGACTGACATCTAAAAATATGATTCAATCGAAATGTGGGCCTTTCAATTTGCAAACCAATTATCTTATCTAGCAGTTGCCATTGAGGATCAATTTAGCTCAAGTCGAGAAACTAGACACTGAGTTGGAGAGTATGAAGGGATGATTTAGAGACTTAAGTAGCTGACAAGAGACCTCAATACAGTTGATGGTGATCGGATCTTCACTCCAACATTCGAG
Organism: Elaeis oleifera; assembly: GCA_000441515.1. Taxonomy (NCBI): domain Eukaryota; kingdom Viridiplantae; phylum Streptophyta; class Magnoliopsida; order Arecales; family Arecaceae; genus Elaeis; species Elaeis oleifera. Next base: position 1,562,891 of record KE504653.1, on the reverse strand, counting down.
AGTATCTTAAAATACCAAAATATAGAAGAAGTCTGCTTGCTGGGAGACCTTTCGATGCCTATATGAAAAAGAGGAGATTTTGAATGAAAGAAGGCAAAAAGAAAAGAAAAGGAGATTCAAAATCCATGTATCAATATGTTATATGTCCACGTGGAAGAGGGGGAGAGAGAGTCTCTCTTCTGCTCCATACTTTGTAGGGACCTGACTTAGACTCGGAGATGAATCAAACTTCTAATGACCTAGTTGAACTTATCTAGAGAACTCTTGAGGAGCAATTTATGTAGGCGAAGGTCGGAATCTATCACAATTGAAATCTTGAGATAGACGAGGAAGGTTGCTAAGGATAAATGCTTGAACATTCACGAGTTACAGTGAGATATAGACCTCATAGTTATGAGGATTGTTCCATCATTATGGACCAGCTATAACTAAGTGGGGAGAATTCGGATATCCCTGTGCATCTTTTGAAGTGGCTATATGGCAGAAATCGATATTGGTTGAAGTGAAGACTTTGTAGCTGATTCGTATCAGTCTGATTAATCAATTTTGCTATGTTGGCTCGATCAATTCCATATATCATTTGCATTTGTTTGGAACAAGATTGTTAGATGCTCTATCTTGGCCTTCATCAATTGCAGTGCGTAGATGGAACGAGACATGGATCAAATGGCCCAGTTTGTTCTCAAGCTGAATATGTGATCCAGTCATGGTCCATGATAAATTTTTTGTGCACCGCGGATGGTGCAGAATGGTGCACTATCTGCGGTGATTGTCTCGTACGTGGAGTCATGATGTGTTAATTTTTTTTTTTTTTTTTAATATATGAGTCAATCATCACAGACGGTACGTACGATTTTATCATGAAATTCAAGTTGGTGCACAAAGAGTTTCTCCATGGTCCATGGTCATGAAACCCAAGCTGGGCATATTAACAATTACAAATAGACGGCCCATTTCATCCCAAAAACATTAGAAAGGCTGCAGTTGATTGATTACGACGTACGAGTAGTCTTTGTCTCAATCTGTGAAGCCCGTGTTCAATGCAGGGCAGGTCCCTGGTATAGGACGGCTCTGATGCCTATCCAATGTCCGGCCTAGCTAGACCCTACATCTAGGGCCCACATTTCTGGTTAAGCTCGGAGCGAGCAAATAAATGCATGGCCCAGCCTATGTAAACGTACGCTAGTCTGTGAGGCTACAACCTAGCCTATGTACACGTACGCTAGTTTGGCCCACCCTATGTTACTGTACGAAAATTTTTGTGCATCACAGGTGATGCGAAAAATCTGCATAAATACATCATTCTATATAATCAACCCACATAATTATTATTTTTAATATATATTTAATATTTATAATTTTATTAAAAATTATAAATAAAATATTTTATTTTTTAAAAATTATAATATTCTATGCTATATTATGATTTGCTGTACATAAGATATCATGATCTAAAAATTATGACATCCTATACGTGTTATAACATCCTGCGTCAAATTATTACTTCCTGAATGCAAGATATTATAATATACTTTAAGATGTCATAATATGATGCAGAATATTATAATATAAAAAAATATTTTGTTTAACTATTTTTCAATGTATATTTAATGTCTGCAGTTTTATTTTTTTTTTAAAATTTTGAATGACAAAATATTTTATTTATGAAAAAATTATGACATCCTATGTTATATTATATCTTGTGAATAAAATTATAACTTTCTGTACGTAGGATATCATAATATAAACATAAAATGTTACGATTTTTTTCAAAAATAAAATATATTTTATTTAAAATTTGAATAAAAAATAAATTGCATGCATTAAATATGTATCGAAAAACGATGATTATATGAATCAATTATATAAAATAATATATTTTACGTCAAATTTTCTACACCTCCCACGGTGCACAAAAAATTTCTCATAAATATACGTTAGTTTGTAAGCTAACAGGTTGATTACCTTGTGTTGATTGATTAAAAAAAAAAATCCTACATGAATTTATTAATCCGAATCGACCGTCAATTCTTGATACCAATAATATAAATTTTTGGACTGCGAGCCCATGACAATTGCCTATAATACATCGTAACTTTTATCAAGCATAAAGACTTCTCACCAAGGAATAATAGGATTGAGGATCTAATAGGTTCAAGTAAGATCTGAGGGATAGATGGCCTCCATCTGCCTCTTGAATAGTATCTAACCGTGACAAGAATGTCATGAGATTAACGGAAAGATTGTCATAGTCCCATGTTTATCGATAAAAGAATACCATATGGATTATTAGCTTGACCCGATTCTCCTCCCACGTTTAGGCTCAGGACTGCGAGTCCATGACATTAGGCAATCCTAAATGAAAAACAACAATGCATTCTTAGTTTCAACGTTCGAGAGTAGAAATATTTCTAATATCAAGTCACCATTTTTGATCATATAAAGGACGTGCTTATTGGAGGGGGAAGTTTGAAGGATATGTTCTTCATTAAGAGCTCCCAAGATTCCACTCCAGCCTATTGATAGCCTGCCAGATCATGCAGCTTAGCCAGCAGCTATGGGATGAATGTACGACCCAAAAGCTAAATTTTTAACTTCTTCTAAAAACTCTTTTATAATTTTATTGTAAATGTATTTTCAAATATAAAATATTTCACGAAATTTGAGAAAAAAAGGGTAACATCAAACATGCCCAAAGAGTCCAGTGATGGTGGAATTTCTCAGTGCCTATACGGTATACACTGCGAGTCCGATATGTACCGGACTCCAAAAGCGTCTGTGTTTTAGCGCGAGGAAAATATAAATTTAGAAACACGATGTTTGTATTTGTACTACCTCGTTGAGAGATCCTTGTACATGCATTGCATGTCCAGAACTATTTAGTCGAAAATAAAGTAACAGAGAGAGAGAGAGAGAGAGAGAGAGAGAGAGAGAGAGA
>KE504653.1:1527797-1556728 GCA_000441515.1 Elaeis oleifera | reverse complement strand
TATATATATATATATATATATAGACACACACCTTTTGTTATTAAGAGGGGTTGTCTTTTATTATGTGAGCCACCGTATACTCTTTATACTCCATCTTTTTGATATAGTAAAATCTTTTTCCATCTTCGTCCGTGGATGTAGACCAAAAGCCGAACCACATAAATTATTATGTCATATTTTTCTTTGTATGATTGTTTATTGTTATTTTAGATTTTATACTAATTAATAGATAATCTTGCAACAAACTAGTATCGAGGTTCAGATTAGTTCAGATTTGTTTGTTGGATCTATTTTGGTTTCGATTATTTGTTAATTCTATTTTTATTTTCATGATTTCTTCATAATGGCTATGAAATTCAAGATCCAAAATTTTATGGAAAGAATGATTTCAATCTTTGTCATATGAAGATGTGAGCCCCATTGGTTCAGCAAGGATTACTGAAGATGCTAAAGGATAGAGATGCTTTGTCGATAATATTGTCAAATGAAGATAAGGATGATCTTCTAGAGTGCTCACATAATGCGATTCAATTGTCTTTGGCAGATGAGATTCTATGAGAGATCGTAGACGAGTCATCTAATACAGCATTGTGGCTTAGATTGGAGAACATTTATATGACTAATTCTCTAACAAATCAGCTTTATCTGAAGCTGCGGCTCTACACACTTTGGATTAAGGAAGAATGCCTCTTAAAGGCCACATTGATAAAATTATTTAGACTTAAAAGATATTGATGTAAAAATTGATGATGAAGATCAAATTTTTATTTGTTATATTTATTATCTCTCTCGTTTGAGTATTTTGTTGATACTATGCTATATAGTCAGAACACTCTTTCTATGGAAGATACGGAGATTTCATTGAATTTGAGAGAGTTAAAGAAAAGGTATTCGAAACTTGAAATAAAAATTAGATGAATAGTCTGATTGTTAGAAGTAGATTAAAAGAAAGAATTTGAATTCAAGTTCAGAAAATAATAAAGGCAGATCAAAATCCAAAGGGAAGAAAGGCAAATGCAGTTAGTGTAAAAGGGAAGGGCACTGAAAATCTGATAATGACATGAAGTTTATGAGGATCAATTTAATAGATTTGTGAGACTGAAGGTATTGTAAGACCTCACATAGTTAGAAAGATATTACAGTAGAATGATGTTGCAGAGCATTTGAATAGGATTTTTTGGAGAGAGCACAGTGTATACTTTCTTAATCAGATTTATCTCAAGATTTTTGGATTGAAGCTATTGATATGGCCTGCTACTTATGAATAGGTGTCCAACCACTACTATTGAGTTACAGATCCCTAGTGATGTATGGTCTGATATATATGCCTGCTGATTATTTATTTAAAAATTTGGTTGTCTTGCTTATGCACTGGCAGTGATAGTAAACATAGAAAAAGATATAGAAATATATCTTTCTTGGTTATCAGTCTAGGATGAAAGGCTATAGATTATAATACGTTGAGTCTGGTTCTCAAAAATTTATAGTCAGTAAAAATATTATTTTGATGAAAAGTTACACTTCATTCGAGATAGAAATCAATTGCTATAGATAAAAATCATGATGTTGATGAGCAGATGAAGTTTGAGGGTGAACCTTTAGTTCATCTATCATGGAGTGATATTTCAGTTCAACCAGCTCAAGGTGATGAGCATGAGATTGTTGATGAGAGAAATGTCCCTCAGGAGCAGCAGTACACCATAGTTACTGGTAGATCGAGAAGATAGATTAAACCCTCTTAAAAAATATGGATATGCAGATTTGGTCTCTTTTGTATTATTTATGGCAAAGTCTATTGAGGTTCAAAATCCTATCAATTATCATAAGGCCATCATTGGTAGCAGTGAGTCTGTGTGGTGGCCTATTATTATGAATGAAGCAATTGAGTCTCTTCACAAAAATTAGACATGGGAGCTCACGAAACAATCACAAGACTAGAAGATTGCCGGGTCAAATGGGTCTTCAAAAAGAAAAAGAAATTTCAGAGATTGAAGCAATAAGGTTTAAAGTATGCTTGGTTGCAAAAGGCTATAGTTAGAGGAAAGGTGTAGACTTTAATGAAATTTTCTCTTATATTGTGAAACATAGCCAGTCAGAGAGAATATATAGACTTTAATGAAGTTTTTCTTTTGTTGTGAAACATAGCTCTATTCACATGTTGCGTCTTAATATTGCATTGTTTGACTTAAGCTTAATGCCAAGATAGTTTCTTACATGATGAGCTTAAGGAACAAATTTATATATAGCAGTCAGAGAAATTTGTTATTCAGGAGGACTATATTTGCTTGTTGAAAAATCATTATATGATTTGAAGCAATCTCTGAGGTAGTGATATAAGTGGTTTGATATATTTATGCTTAAGCCTGATTACTCTCGGAGAAATTATGATAGTTGTGTTTATCACAGGAGGCTTCCAGATGGTTCTTTTGTTTATTTATTGCTCAATATTGATGACATACTTATTGCAGCAAAATTATATTTGAAGTTAAGAAGTTAAAAGCTCGACTTAGCAGTGAATTTGAGATGAAAGATTTGGATGTAGTAAAGAAGATTTTGGGTATGAAGATTCATAGGGATCGATACACGGGTAGATTATTCTTATCACAGGGTATGAATGTGCTTGAGCATTTTGGTATGCATGATTGTAAGCCAATGAGTACTCCACTTGCAATACATTTCAGATTTTCAGCTACTTTATCTCTGCAATCAGATGAGAAGAAAAAATATATGTCACATGTTTTATATGCTAGTGCGGTTAGAAGTATAATGTATGTTCTGGTTTGCCCACATCCAGATATCTCATAAACCATCAACATCATATTTTGATATATGGGGCATCCAGGAAAGGCCCATTGACAGGCTGTCAAATGGATCTTACACCATTTGAAAGACACGATGGATGTTAGTTTGATATATATGATCAAGGTTTAGACACTTGCAGTAATGTTGTTGGTATATAAACTTTGCTTATATAGGTAATTTGGATAGAAAGAGGTCTTTAATAAGCTATGTCTTTAGTCTCTCAAATTGTGTTATTAGTTGAAAAGTGACTTTACAGTCTATTATTACTTTATCTACTATAGAAGCAGAGTATATGGTGACGACAGAGGCAGAGGCAGTGAAGGAGGCATTTGATTGCAAGGTTTTGTTGGTCACAGCAGCATGTGACTATTGTTTTTATGATAACAAGAATATCCTACGTCTGACTAAAATCAAATGTATCATGAAAAATGAAGCATATTAATATTAGATACCACTTCATTTAGAATGTTATATCATAAGGGGTTATCATATTGAAGAAGATTTCTTCGGCAGATAATCCAACAGATATGATGACCAAGTTACTTATCAATCTCGAATTCAAGTACTGCTTAGACTTGATTCATATTTTGAGACTGAACCACATAAACCGTTATGTCCTATTTTTCTGTATGTGGTTATTTATTGTTATTTAAATTTTATACTAATTAACAATAATCTTGCAACAACTTCAGCAACATAGATCTTTAATGATTTGCTAATGCTCATATATTATTAGTTGTCTCTTTTTTTTAAAAAAACTATTAGAGTGGGTCAGGCGTAGAAAAAGTTATTAGATGGATTAGATCCAGTAGACCACTCCAATAGCCAGTTGCCACATTATCCTCTTTGCATTTAAACCATTCAAGATAAAATAGAAATAAGGATTCATCTTGGTTATCCACGATGTATTATATATTTATCTTGGTTATTCAAGATAAAAAATTGTTATTCAGGATAAGGACCATATTTGCTTGTTGAAAAAATTATTATATGATTTGAAGCAATCTCTAAGGTAGTGATATAAGCGGTTTGATATATTTATGCTTGGGTATGATTACTCTCAGAGAAATTATGATAGTTATGTTTATCACAGGATGCTTCCAGATGATTCTTTTGTTTATTTATTGCTCAATGTTGATGATATGCTTATTGTAGCAAAAATTATATCTGAAGTTAAGAAGTTAAAAGCTCGACTTAGCAGTGAATTTGAGATGAAGGATTGAATGTAGCAAAGAAGATTTTGGGTATGAAGATTCATAGGAATCGACACACGGGTAGATTGTTCTTATCACAGGATATGAATGTGCTTGAGTGTTTTGGTATGCATGATTGCAAGCCAGTGAGTACTCCACTTGCAACACATTTCAGATTTTCAGCTATTTTATCTCTGCAATCAGATGAGAAGAAAAAATATATGTCACATGCTTTATATGCTAGTACTGTTGGAAGTATAATGTATGTTCTGGTTTGCCCACATCCAAATATCTCACAAACCATCAGTATCGTATTTTGATATATGGGCATCCAGGAAGGCCCATTGACAGGCTGTCAAATGGATCTTACACTATTTGAAAGGCATTACGGATGTTGGTTTGGTATATATATGATCAAGGTTTAGACACTTGCAGTAATGTTGTTGGTATATAAACTCTGCTTATGCAGGTAATTTGGATAGAAAGAGGTCTCTAACAAGTTATATCTTTAGTTTCTCAGATTGTGCTATTAGTTGAAAAGCGACTTTACAATTTGTTATTACTTTATATACTATAGAGGCAAAGTATATGGTGGCGGCAGAGGCAGTGAAGGAGGCATTTAATTGCAAGATTTTGTTGGTCACAGCAGCATGCGACTACTGTTTTTGTGATAACTAGAATATCCTACATTTGACTAAAATCAAATGTATCATGAAAAATGAAGTATATTAATATTAGATACTACTTCATTTGGGATGTTATATCACAAGGGATTATTACACTGAAGAAAAATTCTTCGGCAGATAATCCAGCAGATATGATGACCAAGCTATTCACTACTCTTAAGTTCAAGTACTATTTAGACTTGACTCATATTTTGAGACTGAACCACATTAACTGTTATGTCCTATTTTTTTGCATGTAATTATTTATTATTATTTAAATTTATATTAATTAACAGATAATCTTGCAACAACTTCAGCAACATAAATCTTTAATGATTTGCTAATGCTTATATACTGTTAGTTGTCTTTTTTTAAAAAAAAATATTAGAGTGGGTCGGACGCATGAAAAGTTATTAGATGGACCGGATCCAGTAAACCACTCCAATAGCCAGTTGCCACATTACCCTCTTCGCGTTTAAACCATTCAAGATCAAAATGGGAACGAGGATTCATCTTGGTTATCCACGATGCATATGCTCAGGAATTTGGACTGGTCTACCTAATAATTCATGGTTAAGAGGGTTGAGCCGTTTTCGTGCTTGGGTTCAGAACTCCCAACACAAAGTCGGATCAAGATTGCAACTTCACCTTTCTATCATAACGAAGCCGACCCCCGTTGCCACCCCTGCACCAAGCAATGGAAACTTCATCATCCTCAATATGACGCAGTCTTCCATGACGGATTGAAATTTATGATTGCAGTGGAGCAGCAAACAATTTTAATTAACAGCCTGATGTTCCCATCGTGTATCATGTACCCCAGCCTTTGCACCTTGAAATTGGCTCATTGTGGTCCGAATAACCTACCCTGTATTTCGTATTTAATATAATTGGTTGCCGATTTAGAAACAACACCTATAAAATGTGTCAATTTGACATCTCTCTCTCTCTCTCCCACTCTCTAGTTTTTGAAACTTCTTTTCTCTGCACCAGCGGAGGGTAGAGGAGATTAAATGGGCAAACTGAAGGTAAAATCTTCCTTTAAATCCCTCCAAGAAGCCATCGCCAGCCTCAAACCAATGGGTCCCCTTTGCATCCAAGACGCCAAGACCCAGTCCTTCGGAGAAGTAGACCTCTACTCCAGCTTTAATTACGTCTACTACACCCTTCCACCTCTTCTTCTTCCTCCTCGTTTGGTCTCTCCAAGCTTCTCCCACCGCAACCCGCCTCGAGGAAGATTTCCTCTCCAGTGCCCCACCACTTCCACCATGTCCTCCTTTTCGCTATCAGCCAAGCCTCATGAGGAATATCCCAACGACCTCCCCAAAGGTCCGATAAGCTCCGCCAGGTTCTTCTTCTCTCCCTGCACCACCAAATCCATAATGGAGGAAGCCAAAGCCGAGACCGACGTCCTAAAGATATCACCTTTTGGCGATCCATGGCCGGAGATTGGGGCGATGGCGGGGTCGAGAAGGCCTCATTCCATGAAGAGAGTGTGGCAATAGCCATGGCGTCGGACGACCCGTATCATGACTTCAGAGCGTCCATGGAGGAGATGGTGGAGGCGTACCAGCTGAGGGAGTGGCCCAGCCTGCAGGAACTGTTGCATTGCTATCTGAGGCTCAATGAAAAGAAGAACCACAAGATTATAGTGATGGCGTTTGTGGATTTGCTCATGCACCTCGTGTCCCAAGATAAACAAGGCTTCTCTGCGTGCTGTCCCTGCCTACCACAACATGATTGCTGAGAGTTCTTCTTTTTCTTTCTTTCTTTTTTTTTTTGCTTCCTTTTCTTCTTCTTTTTTCCTCTTATGCTATATGGTTTAATGATCATGCCTTTTTTTTGTTTCCTCGATCGGTTCCCTTCTTTGGTTGGGAGGAAGGAAGTGAATGTATGTCTTCCACCGGAAGAAATGAAACAGCGAGAGGTTAAATTAATTTTAGGTGAATGCAGCGGAAGTTTGATCGGTAGGTTCGGAATTAGTTGATGAGATAAGAGGGTATACTCCTTTATTCGTTTACTTTTCCACAAGCTTGAGGAAAGCGAGTCATCACCAAAGATGGAGACTTCTATCCATCTTTGGATAGGCAGCCACAGATTAATTTCTCTACGAACTTCAAACCACCACAGACCACAATGCGTCATACATCAGCGTCGTGGAAGAGTGACGCATCTGCAACCTCAGTTTTATTGATTTTGGCAGAATTTTATTGGCCAGAAATGAAGATATTAGGATTCTCCGAGCCATGCGGTCCACTGAATATGCACCCAATTTTGTAGAGATGGTTACCGGCTCTTACATCAATTTTGTGAATTAATGTGGTCTTTATCTGAGGTGCTCTCGACTTTTAGAAGTATTAGATCTAATCACCTCAAATTTTAGAAGCTTTAGATTCAATACTTAGCATCAACTGGATGATAATTTTCATTTGATGTGAACAGTGTCGTATGGTACAAAAAAAAAAAAAAACAAAACAAAACAAAACAAAAGTCATTACTTTGTGGACAGTTGTTTTCAGTTACAGTGCGAAAAATAATTGTTCTAAAAACTATCATTTTATGTACAATAATTGAGTGAACTGGGGTTTGCTTCAATTGTCCCACTCTTTTGTTTAGCAATCAAAGTTTCTGTATCCCAAACTTAGTTACATGGTACATTCCCCAAGTATTAATTAATTACATCGCAAATTTGAATAAACAACGGTCCAAAAGTTATAGCACGGTAACCGACTAAGAAAAAAATGAAAATGGAAGTGAACAACTTCCTTTTGATGGAAGGAAGTGAACAACTTCAAAAATGTTTTGGATAAATGTACGGTAAATGCATGGGTATGCCGGGAAATATCAGGTAAGAGTGAAAACAATTTAGTCCAATATATTCTGCAGCACAGTGGGCACAACGACCATCCTGTTAGTGAGGACCACTAAATCCTGTTTGGGGTGTGGTGTTCGCTGTCATAAGGAACAGTCCGGCTCGGATCAAATGGGGAACGACATTGAAACTTTTGGGAGCACCATTCTTTGTTGATATCACTGCCTATCGCCGGAAAGCATCAGATCCAAATGTAAAATACTAAATGGGTGGCCGTTCATCACGTACGTTTTCTGCTGAAAGCAAATAAAAAGTATATCCTAGAAGCCAAAGACCATACGCTCCAACTGTCAGTCGATCGTATTTGTTTGGAATTCTATTACGCTGAAGATAGGGGAGGGGAGGCCCTCCATTTTGTTTGTATGCGGTAAAAAGAATATAAAAAAGATAACAGCTGTGATAGCATGTTATTTAGCGTTCTTATAATGTAAATAACAGCCCCTATTTTTAGTAAGTCGTATCATTCTCTCAATAAAATATCATTTTCAAATTTTAATTTTTTATCGGTTTTTCAATTCTTCAAAAAGATGGTAAGATCTGAAAAAACAATATTTCAAATCTGATCGGAAAAATAATGTTGTTTTTTTTCCATCGTTGCCTATTATTTTGTCTTATAACAGCAATTATAGTACACTAAAAAAGAAAAAATCAAAATATAGTATATTTTGAGATAAATAATGATTGTGATAGCCCTTAATTATAATGATCTATAACAGTTTGCGCTAGAGTTTGTTAATAATGTTGTTGAAATCTTAGTCACTGGAGCACTATCTTAACAATTAATTAACAACCTAGATGATCAGGAGACATGTCTATGTACACCTGTGGAGGGAGAGAGAGAGAGAGAGTGTGGCAGTAGATTTGTCATTTAGGCATGAGTCATTAAGAGGAGCCTCTACAGAAACATATAGAAATGATTCATTGAGGTGGCAGTATGCCAACGTAGTCACGTCACCTTGGTCAAATCATCCTACAAAATCGATGCATAAGATAATTATCCGGTCTTGCATGCCTTTATTTCACTTTTCTGTTTTTTAAACTAATTTGGTAGGACGTCACCCGTGACCTTTGTACTCACGCACATCTTAATTACAGCTCTAGTTTTTTATGGGTAACTAAAAGCATATAGTTCCAGATTAAATAAATAGCAATAGCTGCAGCACAAATGCGACATATATAAGCCAAGCTCTAATATATTTTTTTTAAAACCAAAAAAACGGCGATAACTGCAAGGGCCCATAAGCGTCTAAACAATTAATATACGGCATGCTGTCGGCCTTTTTCCATGAAAGCACCAACACATGCAACATGCACGAGACGTAACAGTGAGAGGAAAGTGCCCTACCATTGCACAAGAGACAAAGTCCAAGGCCCTTATCTTTTTCTAACTTTTTGTTTTTTAACTTAGCCCACATAAAGCAGCATTATATATACGGCCAAAGAGTATCTATCACAAACGTTACAGCATGTGCATACTTAGGCTATGACAATTCGTATTCCATCTCCCTACATCTTATTTTAGAGACATTGTTTCTCTTATTACAGAGCTAAGAAATAACCAGTGGCAAAATACTAGACAGCATCTCCCAAGATCGAACACAAAACCTTCCCCATTTAAAGAGGGATGCAATAATTGTGCTCAAACCAATTTGCTATTCTTGTTATTATATATCTGCAATTTACTTAACCTTGCACGGTAAATTCCCCTTTTTTTTCTCTCTCTTAGTTGACAATGACTGATGGAGAGATTGATGAGAGTTGTGGTGGTTGTTTCATGTCCAATCAGCAAGGACAAATAATTTGTTGTGCAACATAGGTCTTGATGTATATCACTAGTTGTTGAAAATAATTCTTATCTAGAAATTGCGATGTTGCTACTATAATATTAATCTTAGATCTTGATGTATATTACTAGTTGTTGAAAATAATTCTTATCTAGAAATTGCGATGTTGCTACTATAATATTAATCTTAGATTAAGACTGCAAAATAAATTAAACTATTTAAATTTAAAAAATCTTGAAATTAAAAGAATTTATCTGGATCAAGACATGTGAGAACACTGATCTACAAATATGATTCATCCCCTATATATGGGTTTGCAACAATCCCATTCCCAAGATAGAACAATCCAGCTCAACTCGATCCTCCTCTGATGAGCACAATTGTTGAAGAAGCTGACCCAAATGACTTCCCCACATGCTCAAATAAGAAAAATAGAGTGGAAAAAAACAAAGAGTGTAGAGATGAAGAAATAAAGATATTTTAGATAATTCAGAATCATCAGATCCAGAGCCTATCTATCAACTTTATCCAGAGACTAAGGAGATGTCATAATTTCGAAAAGATATAATATTTTAAAACATCATATTTCTTTGGAAACTGACATTCTCTTTCAAAGAGTTGTCTCCTCGGAGAGAGGCATCACTTTAAAAGAGTTTAAAATTTTTAAACGACTGAAATTTAGGGATAAAAATTTAAATTTTCTTTTTTAAACAAAACTCCAACACTAGTGATGTGTTGATGAAATTCCTTAACAAGCTTTTGAAGATTATCCAATATTTTACATTGATATATCCTGTATGCCACCAAGCATTCAAATGATTAGAATGACAATCATCGTCATCAAAATTATAGTGAGGGAATAAATGATAGAATTGATCAATTATATAAAATGGAACAATACAAGATGATTGGGAATGACAAAGATATGTTTTTGATTGGGTACATCTTTCATACTAGAGGCTTGATCCTAATTCTTGTCATAAGCTACATGACTATAATAACCAAATTTCATGGCCATGTTGTTGTTGCTGCTGCAGAGACTGGGATCATGTTTGAATAAGACCTTTTTCCTCCTTTTACCATGTACATGTGCAATTTTTCGGCATTAACTATGCTTCTTTGATGGCTCCATGTCCGTAATTCTCTCCTTGATGGTTGTCAATGGCTCTTTGAGAAATAATTTCCTTTCCCTAATAACTTCATATAATTAGTTAATTCTAATAATTAACTATCTAAATATGATTTTTTATGTGAATGATAACTGATAAGTGGTTAGCCATATTATCTCTGCAAGCATTATGCATAAAAATCGAAGCAAATCTTGGTCGATATGCACTGTTTTAATATCTATATAGAGGCACACACAAGTCTTCCCTTCTTCTGTAGGAAAACTAGTGACGAATCTAGATAACAAGTGGAAGAAACTGGAACCGGGATGTCAATGCAGAATGCTACCACAAACCTTATTTATGAGGATGGGGTTCAATCAATCCCATTTTAGCCCTTAACCTATAATATACAATAACAATAATAGTCCTAATATCAACTTTCGAACCAAACACATCAAAGGGTGACTTACAAGGACGCTGAGAAATTTTGAGTCGGACCAGGATTGGATTATGTGATGCTAGCTGAATCATTTCAGGCTCAGTTAGTGAACATATCAGGTTGGCCTACGTCAACATACGAAAAAATATGATTCTAACGCGAGGAGATTACTTAAATGGATCATGTTGCAGGTCCAAACCCAATCTACATGTCTAAATAACCCGGTTGAACCAGACCTAATCAGGATAAGTCTTGGTCCATCACAGATTGACCGGACCAATTGCTGACCTAACGTGAGGCTGTCAAAAGTTCCGCCAGCTCAGAGGAGGAGGGTGGGGAAAAGGAAACAGTAGGCTTTGATCTCTCTCTCTCTCTCGTGCCATGCGTCCACACGATGGACCACTGTACAAACTACGTTTTCTCTGTTTTGGGTGAACACACTGTACATAATTTTCAGGTGTGGTAAGTAATGAGACACTGCTGGTCATGATGAAAGGCCCCGTTAAAGCTTCCTCATGGCAACTGTTCACTGTCTTCTTCCTCCAAAGAGATCGGTCACCTTTCTGATCTCTTCATCACTGACTCGAGCACTGCACCTTGCCTGAGCCCGCTCATGTGCACCGCTGAGGGAGGACGACAGGAATCTCCAAGTTAGCATCGGGTACCGAAAAGACCACAGGTGGCCGCGGTCGGATAGGATTGAGATTTTAGCTCAAGATTATTATAAGTAGAATATGGCTGAAGATTCTATGGCTCATCCATAACGATTAATCCCTTACACAACCATGCATGCCAATTAAATAGAATTTTAAGTCACATAGGATTAGGCCTTGTCTTTCTTATAGCTAGCTATTGTAGCACAAGTATTAAATTGGATTCCAAAGTCATCTCTTGCTTACGATTTGGTTAGCTTGGAGGCTTGCAATTAAACCAAGTCCAACGGGACCACATCAATAGTTCTACAGCACGGCGACACGTGGGTTAGAGCTGCGCTGCCCTAATGAAACGACTCCTGCTGGGAGAGGTCCCCAACCCAACACATCAATCAGCAAAGAGTTGTGTTGATGGAGAGAAACAGGACCCATGATCCTCCATGGCGTGCTGTTTATATCACATAGTGATGTACAGCATGTGAAGGATGCCATCAAAAGATGGATGACCATCAAATATGTGGCCATCTCATGATGGCGACCATCGAATGCTGCTCGGCATTAATTCCACGGTGCAAATCGTACATCATAGAAATCTATGCTCAACAAACAGTAATTGTATTTTTCATCCGAGTCCATACATAGGATCCAGTTCGGTACTAGGCCTCATTATAGTGGTTATTTTGTTGTATCCCAATCGGTGGTGTTTGGAGTGGAGGGGAAGCAACCCAATTGGCTGATATCAATGGTCATAGAGTGCAGATCCTTTACGACGCATTATGAGTATCATCTATCGTAGAATGGACGGCCAGAAATCAACATGTGCATAGATATGCTGTGCGCACAAATAGGCACAAACACGATGGACGGCCAGCACAATGCACTGCAAGGGCACCATGGAGGACCCGGTTTCTTTGTCACATGGCTTCATATGTACTTACAGCAGATAGCAGAACTTGATGTTGCGGGGGATCAACTGGTATTTGCTTTTCAAAAGGTGGTCAGGTTATCTTCCTCCCTTGCTTGGGATGTTCTAATGATAACGACGCCTCCCTGGGCTTAGGACCCACTTCCAAGTCAGTCAGATGACCCAATCTCGATAGCCACCCAATATTTGCCGTTGCAGTACCAACGACTCTCTCTTGCGTGCCCACACCCCGCCCCAGTATACCAGCATGTGTAGTACTCATGACTGCTTTGAGAGTACATAGTGTGCATGTGATGCATGAGTACAATCCAACCAACCAATGCAATATGTGGGACACATACATTTATCCATAAGACATTGTTATCTATGTGAATCGATAAGCACACTTTCATTTTCTGTCAATGCAGCTGAGGAGAGAACTAAAAACTGTCTTCTTTTTCTGAATCTAAAAAAGATGCCTTTACAGATAATACTTCAACAACTTGACACGTGAGTGCTCAACAATTCTACATGTACGTTTGTTTCGAATTAAATATGATAGCAGTTGGCTTTACGAAGGTCCACGACAAGTTCAACAATAATAAGGAAGCATTGAGAAATAAAGTGAGAGAATCTCTACTAGGATTCAAATTATACATCTCCCTCGAGTGGAAAGGGGATGTTATTTAGTGATTCAGAGGATCACTACATCTCATGTAGGCTATTTTGATCCGTATGTATGGATAAGGTTCAAAAATAAGATTAATAATATCAAAAGTCGAATCGTAAATCAATACTTTCGAAAATTATAACCATACGGTCTCTGATTGAAATGATTTTTTTTTATTTTTAAATATAAATAACTTTTCAAATTTTATGACATTGTACCTATCTCTAAAAGGTACACCATACATAGCAAGTAATACAAGTTCCTTTACTATGCCTTGAAATGGCCAATCGATGAGGGTTTCATCTTTGAGGAATATATAACTAGAAAAAAAAAAAAATTAGATATAAGAGCTGAAATCTATTTTTGTAGATTTTAGTTTTTATGCTTATTTTTACTAGTGGTTGCTATTAGAAAAGCTGCAATTTCTTTCAACAAAAAAAAATCTAATCTAGATTATATAAAATTTATTTTACTAGTACAAATAATCTTTCTACCTCAGTTTTGTCTATCTTTAATGAAAGAAACAATGTCTTAGATCCTATTTGGATCGTTTCCCTTCTTATTCCGTTCGAGTTGAGTTAGTTGAAAAAATTCTCTTTCTTGCCAATCAGATCAGTCTGCTAACAAATAAGAATGCATTTACGACTTATTGGTATATGTATATGTGAGTAAACCAACGGACCTTTTCATGTTGGTGCAATAGTTAATCATGCAAGCTATTTTCGTATTGTTTCAAGACTAACTAAAATTTTATGCAATAATCTGCTAAAAGGTTGCTTAGTCAATTCAAGTTTTCTCCTTTCAAAATTTTTTATAAATAATGATATTGCTCATTTCCCTATGAGAAAATTATGGTTTCAAAAACTTATATTAGGCAATTAATGGGTTGGATATTATTAGGACAATTGAATCTGCTCCTTTCGATTTCAGCTTCTCGATTTATTGTCGGTCATCCCGATTATGGATCGGTGACAGACGATGGACCGTCAAAACCAAATCGCCAAAGGAGGTTCGATTCGACTACAACTTCTATGGGTCTCAACACTCGACTTTCTATCAGCATTAGGAGACAAATAGTTGACTATTAATTGGCAAGCCGACCGACTGTCGATAACACTCGATCGACTTTCGTGGCAGATACGACATAATGATTTGATCAACTGCATAAATGCTAACCAGTCGGTATATTGAAATTATCAATCGATGGTCCGTCAGAATATTAATAGCACCGACATACGGTCAGTATGTCATGCTTACCGACATAAAGTCGGCGTATCAGAAACCACCAGTACATAAAGTTCATAACTACATACCATGATCGTCAGTGGACATTAATTGTCCACCTCACGATCACATAATGTCGGAATAAACGGAACTCACGTACCTAACTGTTACGAACAGTTACCAACAATTCATCTATAAAAGAAGATAAATGAATAGTGTGGATAAGATACTTCTTGGCTGATATTCTGTTAATTTTGATATTCTATTTTCTGTTCAGCCACTCTCCACTAACTTAAGCATTGGAGGGTCTCCATCGGATACAACTCCGATCGATGTAGACTTCTTTTGTAGGTGCTGTTCTCCAGCGTCAGGTGCTCTAGGAGATTGGTCGCAATAAATTAACGTGCCAGGTAGGGAAGAAGCGAAAAAATCTGATTATAGTAAAAATAAGAGCTCAAAACAACTCCACTGGCTCTGTCAGGCAATCTTCTCGTCAAGAAGACCTCCCTCCTCCACATCTAATGGCAGAGCCTAGTTTTTCATATTCCATTATCACTACAGACTTCCAACTTGCTGCTTTAATGTAGCAAATAAAAGTGTTGACGAAGATAGTACACAGTCTTCAACAACAACAGACACAGCAGCAGCAACAACCGATGGCGGAGGAGCCGGCAGCGCATATAGTGCCATCCAGGCACAGTTGCCATGCTCCATGATGATCTCTTTCTCCATTCTCGAAATGATGATCGTCTCGACATTTTTGCCATGCCGAGCCACCACCTTCTCGGCACTCTTATCGTGCTGCCCGCCACTTGTGACGGTCTCCCTCTCATTCTCGGCATCATAGCGTTAAGAAAGAGAAGGGACCATACGTGCCTTCGACTTCTCGATCCTCGAGTTCTTCAAGAGACTCTACCTTTGAGTTCTCATAGCAACGACAGCTCAATAACTACGAATGTAAATTTAAAGAATTAACTGCCAACTCGTTCGACTTTGAGTGGATGATCGAGGGTCCTCCAATGACCTTAGCATCTACACCGCTTCGCCTTTCTCCCAGCACATCTTGAATGAGCCGATTTCGTCAAGGTTCAAGATGCCACAGATGGAGCCATATGATGGCTCCACCGACCCAATTGATCATTTGGAGAGCTACAAGGCTCTCATAATGATCCAGGAGACAATCGACGTCCTCTTATGCATTGACTTTTCGATTACTATTCGGAAAGCTGCTCGAGCTTGATACTCTATGCTCCAGCTGGAAAGCATCCACTCTTTTCAGCAACTGCAATAATCATTCATGGCCCACTTTAGCACCAACCAAAAGATGCCGCGAATATTCGATAGTCTCTTCTCCATCAAGCAGGATGAAGGAGAGATACTGAGAGACTTCATGGCACATTTCAACGCCACCACACATGAGGTCCGGGACCTCAATGAAGATATGGTCATCTCAGCCATGAAGAAAGGTCTGAGAGAATCCAGGTTCATTTACTCCCTGGATAAAACTCTCCCTCAGACTTATGTAAAATTTCTGGAGTGCGCGTACAAGAACATTCATATGGATGAAGGTGCTACTGACCGACGTCAAATAGAAGAAAAGATCAAAAAAATAAACAAAAGTAGAGCTCCAGCTGAATCGAGTCGGTCAATAACCAACAAGAGAGCTTCACCCTACCGACTGAGTGTCGGTCCGACTTTCTTCAATGCCCTAAAAGGTCCTGCACCTACTGCGAGCCTCCACTTGACGGCAAACCATCGGACCTCTTCCATCGAAGGCCATCTAGCAGGTCGTATAGCTGTAAGCAGAAATAAAATGATTTGGTTAAAATTTGAAGCAGATAAAAGTAAAAATTAAAGAACTACATTATGCTATACCTACGACGGATGTCGAACCAAGTCTGGCATCGTAGAGAGCCTGCTCCGTTAATAGTTCCTTCTATGGAGGAACTTTCATATCTTTCAGATATAGGAAGTCTTCTCTGTCGGTGACATCAACCTGATTATTCTCATTCGGACTTGTATTCAGACTCTTCTAGGTAAAAAGAAAGTCCCAGGGTAAGAAAGAAGAATAAAAAAAACTGAGTCTTCCAATCATGAATAGAAGAAGAAAGGCAGGTGATGAAAGATAGACCCTTCCTCGGAGAAAGAATCACCAACCCTCGACCTTAGGATGGGGGTGAAGGACAAAGAAAGGTCGAAAGAGAGAAACCCGAGGCACGGTCAGGATCATATGACACAATAAAGCAAAGGTAACAAAGAACCGAATGGAATTTGGTGCAAGCTGAGCTGGACAGAGTCGGTAATAGTCCAGGATGTTTCGAATGAACTCCAAAATCAAAAAACAAAGACAGACCGAAGATTTTCAACATAAAAAGCGACCTGATCCGGAGGAGAAAAAATCATCGGACCATCCGAATCAAGTGCAAACAACCAAAACTGCTTTGAGGTATGATACTGCTCCTGAAGGCGGATAACTACAAACTCGATCATAGAAGAAACTTCTACTGTCGGTCCTGGAAGAGAGTCGCTGACCAAACTAGTCGGTCGTCTACCTTGAGAAGGTTGAGAGTTGGGTGCTCTACCTATAGGTCTATCATCCTCTACCCTAGCTTTACCCTTCCTACTGCTACTAGCCATCAGAAATGGCAGAAAATTGAAAAAATTAACGAGAGAAGGAAGGAGAAAGAAGAAGTCTAACCTGAAGGCTAAAGAGAGATCTGAAAATCCTGGCTCATGACTTCCCCTGGAACTTAACAGAACCCTCAGCAACTACAGGAAGAACCTTCGAACTCTCAGAATGCAACAAAAAATCTCCAAAAGAAAGTGATATTACATATATAGAATTCCTTAACGGTCAGGATAAACTCATTCAAAATGAGATTGTCTTAGATTTTGACATGTGGCTACATTAAAACCGATAATTAATCGGATGGTTCGATGCACCTACCGTCTGATCGTGCCATGTTACCACTATCTGCATGAACAATTGACAGCCAATAACAAATGGATGCATGATGGCAATCGACTGTCAGAATCAAATCGATCAAATCATCCGGCTGCCTAACCATCTTCTCGAATCGACATCCCAATGATGACTGCACGACCATCGAAACGATAAAATAGCTAAAAATCTTTCGATTTTTGAGAGAATCATTAATACCTGCAGTCGAATAGACCTTAGAATTAGGGCTCGAGATGACACGTGATAACTCCCATCGTCTAACATGTCAGACTATGTGTCAAGTCATGTGACGGGCCACCTTGAATTTGAGAGTGGGGGGCAACTGTTAGGGCAATCGAATCTGCTCCTCTCGATTTAATATCAGCTTTTCGATTTATTGTCGGTCATTCCGATTATGGGTCGGTGACAGACGACGGACCGTCAAAATCAAGTCACAAAAGGAGGTCCGATTCGACTACAGCTTCTATGGATCTCAACATCCGACTTTCTATCGGTGTCAGGAGACAAATGGTTGACTATTAACCGGCAAGCCGACCGACTGTTGATAACATTCGATCGACTTTCCTGACAGATATGACATAACAATTTGATCAACTACAGAACCACTAACCAGTCGATATATCGAAATTATCAATCGATGGTCAGTCAGAATATCAATAGCACCGACATACGGTCGGTGCACCATGCTTACCGACATAAAGTCAACATATCAGAAGCCACCAGTGCATAAAGCGCATAACAACTACATACCATGATCATCAGTAGGCATTAACTGCCCACCCCACGATCACATAGTGTCAAAATAAGTGAGACCTACGTATCTAATCGTTACGAGTGGTTATCAACAATTCATCTATAAAAAGATGGTAAATGAACAGTATGGATAAGATGCTTCTGGACTGATACTCTACCAATTTTGATATTTCACTTCATGTTCGATCATTCTTCACTGACTTAAGCATCGGAGAATCTTCGTCGGATACAACTTCAATCAGTGTGGACTTCTTTTGTAGGTGCTCTTTCTCGACGTCAGGCGCTCTAGAGAATTAGCGGCAACAAATATTATGATATCTTGCTCCATAAAGTGGCTTAATGCTCCACCATGTCTTTATTGCTTCTCCTTCATAAACAAGTACCATCCTTGAATATATTTATATGTTTGGATATATGCTATATTATTTCTGCACTTTTTAAATTGATCCACCAAATTGTTGCGATTTCTCCCCCGTTAGTGATTATTGACCAAATAGATAGGTAAAAGAAGAGCGAAAAGACAACGGAGGCAACTGATCTCTAATAATGATTGTGAGCTTTAAAAATAAATAAAATAAATAAATTTTGCATCAGATGCTAGACTTGATCCAATCCTTATTAGAATGTGTTTGGTTCGGCTTTGATCATTTTTATACTGGCCTGGTTTAGAGAAATCAATGGCTAATTTGATGTTGCCATTTAAAGCCACAGTATTTTATATTTTCATTACAACTAAGTCGAGCTGGGTTCATGTCGTGCATGGCCTAGACCTGACCCAATTAACTTGGGTTCAGGATTTGAATATATATTTGATGTTAGGTCTAAGATAGGAGGGATCGAGATTTTTAACTCATTTTTTCCAAGTCAAATTTGTTTCTAAAACAGGGCCTTGCTTGACTAGATTAGAGGTTGAGTCTTCATTTGGGCCCAAGCATGATGATCAATTGGTCATCGTAATGACCTTACAGACATGAATTGGGTTAAGTTGGATTAAATATTGGGACTTGAATCTACTCAATCTTTTTCAACCCTTAGGGTACGCAATGAAAATTCAAAAAAATCAATCAATTTATATTTTAATGTATTGAACAACTAAATAATTTTATCAAACACAATTGGGCATAGTTTATTTCAATTTTTTGGACATTCACTTTTCCTAAGTAACCTACTACTCGTTGTAATTTATTCTATTATGTAACACCAATACCCAATGATGTACTCGTGCGTGAGGTGTGACTGATCGTCCACATTTCTCCATCCCTCTTTATTTCCCAAACTCTGCTTCTCATGTGGCATATCTTTTGTTACTACAAGGCTCAAAATCTAGAACAGAAGAAGTTAGGGTCAAATGAAGCTGGACTGGAGTGGCTGCAGTGATCTGATCTAACTCTCTTTTGAGAAATCCTATAAAATTAATTAAAAATCAGATGGAGATTCTTCAGTTCTTGACCCTTCGATGTCTAAATCAGTCCAAGCCTCAAGAACAGAGAGTGAAAAGAATAGAAGAGCATGAGAAGAAGGTTTGAATGGAACTGGAGAGATCAGGCTGAGTGAGAACTAGAGTTCTTCTTCAAGTGCAGACAGATTTTTCACCGACAGAGTCTTCCCTAGTCCTAGAATTGTGGACTTGCTGATAGAGGATCCTTTGCCTTCTATTTATAGAGAGGTTGACAAGATCATTTCAGAGTTTGTTAGATCATTAAAAAAATTGGTTAGGCAGTTAGAACTATCTGTAGGTGAGCGGGTGTATAACTGTATGTATGAGTTGGAAGTGAGGTCATACCTGATCGTTTCTGCCAATTATACATGAGATCGTGGCTAGTTGGGGCTTAGTTGTAGAGATTGTGGTGGACTCTTGTAGGATGACTGTTACTGCTAATGTAGTGGTTCACCTCGATAAAGATCGGGGTGAAACAGAGATCAGTTATTATCAGTTGAGACCTGTCATCTCGGA
Organism: Elaeis oleifera; assembly: GCA_000441515.1. Lineage (NCBI taxonomy): Eukaryota > Viridiplantae > Streptophyta > Magnoliopsida > Arecales > Arecaceae > Elaeis > Elaeis oleifera. The sequence goes on along the minus strand of KE504653.1, from coordinate 1,536,744 downwards.
CACATAGAATATCGAAGTATCTCAATTCAGGTTGGTAAAATATCGATCGGAGTCTACTTATTAGCAAGTTAGCGCACCGCAACTTGATGCTTCGAGATTGATAGTTCCTTAACCTCACATGATGATACCACGTGGCTTGGGATTGGTTTAGTGCACCAACATTTTGTCCTATATTTCTATGTCCGAGGTGATAACTTTCAGATTGGACTAGAAAGTAGGGGTATCTTCACATCTACCTTTCGTAGATTAGATGCTCACCGATTTAGAAGATTTTTGCTATCGAGATCGGACTTTACCGACTAGGAAATCTTCTCCCCATTCTTGTCCTTTGGCTCGACTTTTACTGGCTAGGAGATCTTATCTCCATACTTATATATTTTGGCTTGATTTCTATCAGTCAGAAGATCTTATCTCCATACTTGTCTTTTGATCTAATTTTATCAATCAGGAGATCTTATCTTCATACTTATCTTTTGATCTGATTCTTATCAGTCAGAAGATCTTATCTCTATACTTGTCTTTGGCTCAATTTTATCGATCAGAAGATCTTATCTCTATACTTATCTTTGATCTATTTTATCGGTTAGAAAATCTTATCTCCATATTATTTTTGATCCAATTTTTATCGATCAGGAGATCTTTTCTTTATACTTATCTTTTGATCCGATTTTTATCTGTCAAAAGATTTTGTCTCCATACTTGCCTTTTAGTCTGATTTTTTATTGGTTAGGAGATCTTATCTCTATACTTGCCCTCGTGAGATTTTTTGGACTGAAAATTGGACTCGTACCTCTCTGAGGTCTTGCTAGACTGAAAATCAAATTCTTTTTGCCCCTAGGGCTCAATGATCCGCTGGTTCCGCTGCCAGATATAAAGGCACTGCACTCAATAGTATCAAAATTTAATATTTGGGATGAAAATGAAGAGGCCTGATCTTTTAGAAAATGATCTGTCAGATCTCTCGCTATCATTGCTTGAATGGGTGGTTTGAAAATACCAAATAAAAGTGGACCATTTGTCGACACCTAATTGGCTTACCAGTCCGAACACGGATCGATCCATCGTGGCTAAATCTGGAGGGGCTATGCCCAACCATCATCTAACTGAGTCATTGGATTAGCACCAAGGTCATGAATCATCAATAAAGTCAGTTAATCTAGGCCGTTGGTTCACCTATAAGAGACTATTACCCTTTGATCACTGTTTATTTCTGCTATTATCGTATGGAGGTGCTGTCGGATTACTTTCAGAGACTTTGTTGTGCTGAACGGCCATCAAAAATAATGGGGAGCTCACTAGAGAAGGAGAAGAAGAGCCTATTCTTTATCTCTTGAGAGGATTTCACCTGTCCCTTTTAGGTACCGGCCCTCCCCTATCTATTCTCTTTCAGTTGTAGAGTAGCTTTTTTTTCTTTCAGTTCTTTGCATCTCTCTTTTTCATTTATCTTTAAGAAATATGTCTAAGAGAAATAGAAAGAGAGAGTACCATAGATGATCCACAGATTAGGTCGACCCAGCCTTCATTAGCTATTGAGATAGAAAGTCCACCCCAAGAGAATCTTGAAATTGGTCCCGTAAGTAAGGAGAGATCGGATCATAGTGCAAAATCTCTTATACGTGGTCTCACGGACTACCTTGATCTAGAAATGGAGGGATCCATTCTGACCGAGGAGAACCTCATAAATCTTAAAAAAAATATGATATACCTAATGAATATGAGATGTTAGTGCCAGATCCGGAAGGTCAGATTTTTGAACCTCCTGAGGGCTGCATAGCCTTCTATGATGAGTCCCTTCTATCCGGGCTTCGATTTCTATTGCATCCATTTTTCTGCAACGTTTTCAATTTCTATAGCGTCCATTCTACTCAAATAACCCCAAATGCAATTAGAATGATCATAGTATTCATAATAATATACAGTTTTCAAGGTATAGAACTTAAGATCTCTCTGTTTAGATCTTTAATCCTCTTAAAAGGATATCTAAGTGAGAAGGGCTGGTAGTACTTCTCACCTAAAAAAATTATAAGTTCAGATCTAGTCTTCCTTCCTCCATCCACGACTGAAAAGATCATTTTTTCTTCATCCGAGCTTTTATTCTATGAGATTTTAGGACTTCTTAGGGACGCTCAGATATCAGGTATAATTCTCAAGATGAAATTCTCCCCAAGGATGAAGTAGCTCATTCAGCCCTAATTACCACCAAAGTGGTCAAGTTATCCTTGTTGGTTAATAATCAGGCATTGTATGATGCTGGCATCAGTTTGTACTCTCCTCAGGATAAGATCAATGTATTTTTTTCTCTCTTTTCTTTCTCCTCACATCATCATATATTTTTTTCTAAATATATAACTTTTTTAGTACAGAAATGAGGCTCAATCCGAATAGAATGGAGGAGAAGAAAAAGAAGAAGTAACCAAAGCAATCTGCTACTGCTCCGGCACCAAAAAGGATCAAAGGAGCGACAGAACCTTCACCTACTCGAGCACTATCTGGGTCTACCTCTGCCATGCCCTCTTCGACCAATTCAGAGAGAAGCGATGTTCCTGAGATCCACAAATTCTCTTCGGGCCTTATCAATTGAGCCCCCACCTCGTCAACCAACCGAGGTGAGGAAGAAGAATGAATCCTGACCTATACCCCTTCCTAAGAAGCCAGGATGCAAATCGACTCCAACTACTATCGCCCCATCAACTTCAGTTGAGGGAGACATCGTGACATGGATGTCACTCTTAGAGCAGCCTCGATTAGGTCACGATCTTCTTGAATCAGTGATGCCGACAGTTGATCTGGAGGCACGTCGAAAGAACAAGCTAGAGGAGATTGCAAATCACTATTACGAGCATCTCATATATGTAAGTTTCTCTCCCTTCTTTTTTTTTTCGAGGTATGACCGACCAGAACCTTTGCCTTACATATCACCGTCGATTTTAAGGTCATGTATGAAATATGACTTACCTGTTGTAAAATAAAGAGGCTATGGATGCCAACCTAATCATTCTTCAAGAGGAGAAGGAGTCCGAGCTTGTCGCGGGACTCAAAAATCAACTTGAAGAGAAGTTGAAATCACTGAAAGAGAAAAATCAGAATCTCCTGAATCTTCAATGAAAATAAATGAACAGGAGATGAAGATTTTCGACCTACACAATCAAGCTGAGAAGAATAAGGAGTTAGAGTCGAGGTTACAGGAAGCAATCAAGGCTAATGAGGCTTATGAAAAGGCCATATAAGCCTTGAAGAGGTAGGTCAAGAAGGAACAGAAGAAGGTGGCGAAGGTGGTAGAGCTATACAAGGCCTCGGAAGAATTCGAGGAGGAGGTGAGTGAGAGCTCCAAGGGGGCATACGACTATGCATTCAATTAGTGCAGAAATCTAATCAAGACTCTGTATTCGAAAATCGATATTTCCAAGGTGACTCAAAAGTTTGCCATTGATATGGGCATAAAGGGAGATCTTAAGCCGGCCATTGAAGCAGTAGAGGAACCAGTTAAAGAAGTAGGTTAGGAGCCGGCTGAGGTGAAGACCGTTAAGGCCATTACCGCAGAGCCAATAACTGCAGTGCTCCTGGTTATAATAGAAATCCCTGAAGCCGTCAAGGAACTGGAGTCGATCATAGTCGCAGAGCCCACTACTGGTGAGGTTGCTAAAGAACCGGAGCAAGTTAAAAGAATCAATCAAGTAAAACTCCAACGCCCTGGTAGTCAACCTATAGAATTTTTTTTCTCGAAATGCATTGACTCCACAGGGTCTTTTAATTTGTAACACCTCAATATGGGACTTTCTCGTTGTATTTTCTTTCCATATCAATGAAAAAATATTTTCCAACGTGTCGTGATTCAATGTGCATGTTTCTATTATTTAGCAAATTTCATGACTTACCAAAATAACTACATATATATCTTATAATTCAACAGAGCTAAAGAATTGATAATTTTAACCTTACCAATAAACAATTGACTTAAAATCAAGGTTCTGACGTACCTTAGTTAGCATGGCTTTGGGTAGATCCGGCTCAAGACCTGATCTTGATACAGAGATCATATTTGATTCTGACCTTCAAGTATAATCTTCAATTCGGAGATCGATGTGATATCACCTCGATCTTAGAATCGAGATAAGATCACCTTGGTCCTGAGACCAGTATAAGATTACCTTGGTCCTAAGATCGGAATCGAAAAACTTTGATCTTGAGATCGGTATTGGATAATCTCGATACGGAGATCGATATTCCATAGGGCTAAAGATAACTTTGATCTGGAGATCGATATTCATTTACTTATGGGGGGATTGTGCCCTTCCGGACTCCATCAATTCACAGATCGAATTCGGAGAGATCTTATCTCCAATCATGCCTCTCGGAGCTTTACTAATCCGAAGATTGAATTTGGGAGAGATCTTATCTCGATTTGTGCCTTTTGGAGTTTTATCAATCTGAAGATTGTATTTGAGGAGATCTTATCTATTTATACCTCTCAGGGCTTTACCAATCCGAAGATTGGATTTGAGAAGATCTCATCTCCAATTGTGCCTCTCAGGGCTCTACCAATCCAAAAATTAGATTTTTGCAGATTGAAAGGTAATATGCAAGAATAAACCCATTAGAGTACTTTATGGATAATATTTTCAAAGATTTTTAGAATTCCAAGTGCAGAGAATAATAGTCTCATCCGAATTTTCAATTCTATAAGCCCTTGGGCGAATAACATTAGTGATTCGATAAGGTCCATCCCAATTCGGAGCAAACTTACTTTGTTTAGTAGGCTTTGAAACTTTTGCTCGTCTTAAAACGAATCACCTTTCTGAAATGACCTCGACTTTATCCAAATGTTATAATACTTAGCGATTCTATGCTTATAGGCTGTCATTCTGATATGGGCTTATTCTCTTATTTTCTCAAGAAGATTCAGGTCGGTTCTCAACCGATCAAAATTTGTGGCTTCATAAAAATTTCTAACTCTATCAGAGGATAAGTCGATCTCAACCAGAATCATAGCTTCGGCTCCATAAATAAGTTTGAAAGGAGTTTTTCCTGTCGGAATCCAATATATGATTCTGTATGCCCATAGAATACTATAAAGCTCTTCAGCCGACAAACCCTTTGCTTCAGTGAGCCTCATTTTGAGGTCTTGAACAATAGTTCTGTTAGTGATCTCAACCTCACCATTTAATTATGGATGTCCAATAGAAGTAAGTCGATAATCGATATAAAGCTTAGAGCAAAATTTTTTGAATTTAGGATTGTCAAATTGCCAACCATTATCAGTGATAATTATCTAAGATAAATCGAATCGGTATATTATAGATTTCCAAACAAAATTCTATATTTTTTTCTCAATTATCTGGGCTAAAGGTTCTACCTCCACCTATTTTGTGAAGTAGTCAATAGCTACAACGAAAAATTTTCTTTGACCTGCTACCGTTGGAAAAGGTCTCAGTATATCCATTCTTCAAATTGCAAAGGCCCAAGGGGTGGTTAATAGAGATAAACTTAGCAGCAGGTTAATATTAGATTTTAGCATATCTTTGACATTGATCGTATTTGTTAACAAAATCGACTGCATCCCTTTAGATAGTTGGTTGATGATAGCCTTACCAGATTACTTTATAAACAAGTGATCTGCCCCCCAGATGATTCTTACATATTCTTTATGTACCTCCCGAAGTACGTAATCAGCTTCAGACAGCGTCAAGCACTGAAGGAAGTGAATAGGACTTTTGTATAATTAATTTTCTTGGAGGATATACTATGGAGCTTGTCTTTTGATGCTTCTGGCTTTAGTTGGATCATCAGGTAAAACTTTCTTAGATATATAATCCACGAGATGATCCATCCAGCTCAGTTCATGATTGACCTAAAAAATGTGTAGTACTTCAATGTTGGGCCTATTCAGCTATTCGATAGGTACCTTCTGTTTCAGCTCGAAAAAATCCGACATAGCGAGATGTGATAGAGTATCAGTCCAAGTATTTTCTAATCTCAAAATTTGAAGTATTTCAAGCTCCTCAAAGTCTTTAGATAATTCCTTTACATTCTGCAGGTAGCGAGCCATTGTGGAGTTCTTAGCTTCAAATTGACTCCGTACCTGACTGATAACAAGCTGCGAGTCGATGAAAATCTTTAGCTTTTTAATCCCAAATTTTTTTACAATTTTTAGATCCACAGTCAAGGCTTCATATTCAGCCCTATTATTAGAAGTGTTGAAATTGAACCTTAAGGCTTGCTCAGTAATAAATCCTTCAGGATCTGCTAAAATCAGTCCAGCACTACTTTTCTGAGAATTTGAGGCTCCGTCCATATACAGAACCCAGAATGAATCATTTTTAGGACTTTTAGGATTTTCAGAACTGATCCATCATCAGGGATAGTGCATTTCATAATAAATTAGCAAGCACCTGACCTTTAATTACAGTTTGGGATCGATACTGGATATCAAATTTACTAAGTTCAATGGCCTATTTGGCAATCCGATCCAAAATGTCAATCTACTGGAGTACAGACCTGAGTGGTTGATCTATTAGCACTATAACTGTATGAGCTTGAAATAAGGCTTAAGTCTCTGGACTGCTACAATCAAAGCATATGTCATTTTTTCAACCTTCTGGTATCGTGTCTCGGCATCCCGTAATAATTTACTTGTATAATAGATAGACCTCTGGATACCCATTTCTTTTCGGATAAGAATCAAGTTGGCAACATATGGTGAGACAGATATATACATATATAATTCCTTACCTTCGACTGATTTTGAGAGGAGAGGTGGAGAGCCAAGATACTTCTTAACATCTTCGAAGATAGCTCGGCATTCTTCCATCCAATTAAAATTTTTTATCTTTCTTAATATTTGAAAGAATGGGAGACATCTTTCAGCTGACCTGAATATGAATCGACTTAGAGCTGCAACCCGCCCCATAAGCTACTGGATTTCTCTGATAGCAGTTAGACACTTCATCTCCAATAGTGCTCGAATCTTCTTGAAATTTGCTTCTATCGCCCTTTGATTAATGAGAAAGTCAAGAAATTTATCCGAGGTCACCCCAAAGGTATATTTATTTGGATTGAGTTTCATCTGATGCTTTCTAAGCTCTCCGAATGCTTCTCCAGGTCGGCAATATGCTGGTCCTCTTCAGCACTTTTTCTATCATATCATCAACATAGACCTCCATACTTCAATAATTTATCATTTGAAGATTTTGTTGACAAGATGCTGGAATATGGTACCTACATTTTTAAGATCAAAAGGCATCATTTTATGACAATATAAACCTCTTTCAATGATGAAGGTCGTATTTCTTTATCTTCTAGAGCTATTTTGATCTGATTATAGCTTGAGAAAATATCTATAAAGCTGAAGAATTTATGACCCGAGGTGGCATCCACTAGCTGAACAATCCCTGATAAAGAAAACTGTCCTTCGAACAAGCTTTGTTGAGATCTTTATAGTCAATGCATATCCTCCATTTATCATTGGTCTTTCTGACCATGACAACATTAGCTATCTATTTTGAATAATGAGCTTCTCTAATAAATTTGACTTTTAGAAGTTTATCTACTTCCTTATCAATGGCATTTTGCCTCTCTCGTGTGAAACTTCTTTTCTTCTCCTGAATCAACCTAAAATTTGGATCCACATTCAGTTTATGAATAATCACCTCAGAAGGGATGCCAGGCATATCAGAAGCTATCCAGATGACGATGTCAGCATTTGCTCATATTTACTTGATCATTTTGTCCCTCAAATCGGATTTGAGGTTTACACCAATTTGCACTATTTTTTCAGATCATCCCCCAAAGGAATAATCTCAAGCTTTTCTGCTGGTTCACCTTAAACTTTTTCGAGCTTATCTAGTGGATCCAGCATATCGACTGGCATATTTTTCGCAGACTGCTTCATTTTAGAGGTAATCACAAAACACTATCGAGCCACTGTTTGGTTACCATGCATCTCACCAATTCCTCTCTTGGTCAGAAATCACACCAGCAGATGGTAAATAGAGATGATAGCTTTAAGGGCATTGAGATCATGTCGGCCAAGGATAATATTGTAAGCGGATGAACTTTAACCATCAAAAGGTGAGCTGTACTGTCGATTGCTTTGAGTCTTGTCCTATTGTGACTGGCAAATGATTTTCCTTCAACAGCCATCAGATCTCCTGAAAATTCAATGAGCGGAGCACCGACCTACCTCAGTCGAGTTGTCAGATTTATTTTTGAGAATGCATCGTAGAACAATACATCGACAGAGCTTTCATTATCAACTAAATTTTTTTTACATCATATTTCACTATTATCATTGAAACGACAACAACATTATTATGAGGGGTTTGAATCTCTTTTACATCATTTTCAGAAAATGAAATAATATCTTCAGTTCTCTTCTTTTTGGAAGACGGGTCATCAATGTCGTACAGGATACCAGATATCATATTGATAACACCGATCGTTGGTCAATTATGATCCTCAGAACTTTCTTCCGTTGGAGGCCGGTACTCATGGCTTTGGCCAGCCTAACATATTTACCGAGATAGTCTCGGCACATGAAGGCTTCTATTTCATCTCGCAGCTGCCTGCATTCCTCGGTATTATGGCTATGATCTCGATGGAAGCAGTAGTATTTCCACTTGTCTCTTTTCTCTGGAGAAGCCTTCATAGGACCAGGCCTTCGGAGATATCTTTCTCCTTTAATTTCCATCAGAATCTTTGCTCGGAGGGTGAGCAAAGGGGCATAAGAGTCAAAATGATGAGGCAAACTTCCTGACCTCAGATTTTTCCAAGGTCGATCGACGATTTTGCACTGTGGAGTTGATATGTCTTAAATTTACCGCAAGCGCACGGTGTGCAATGTAGCACGTCCGACGAGTACGAGTCGATCCCACGAGGAATTGGATTTTGAATTGTATTTAAATACTTGCTCAGGCGAGCTTTAGAGAAAAGGAAGAGATTGTTTGTTAAA
>KE504653.1:1474871-1486245 GCA_000441515.1 Elaeis oleifera | reverse complement strand
ACTAATAAGAGAGAGAGAGAGAGAGAGAGAGGGCCATTTGGTAACTCTCCCTTTCCCAAGCTTGTCATTTAATTGAGCACATTGCTCTCTCTACGGCGGTCCGAGAAGATCTAGGAGAGAAAATGTTCCGGTTGCGAGGAGGAGAAGCAGCTCTTTTTTGGGCTTCGGATGCGGTTGCAAGGACTCCAAATCGGTGTCGGCGTCCGACGCCTCCGACAAGTCCACCGTAATCCGTCGCAGGTTCAGGGGTCCATCATCGGCGGACACCCTGACCCTGACCTCCCCCTTCTCCTCCACCTCCTCTTGCTGGGAGGAGGCGGGGAAGAAGCCCGATAGCTCGGCGAGCACGCCGAGGTTCTCCGGGCTTCTGCGCCAGCTCAACGAGCTGGAGCAGAAAGTTTTGGCCTGGGGAACGAGTCCTCCTCCTCCTCCTCCCCAGGCGACGCAGAGAAGTGGCGAAGGCCTCATCATCGAAGGAGCAGCAGCGAAGGAGGACGAAGACTAGAGGAGAGCGTGGCGGTGGTGAAGGAATCAGCCGACCATTGGGGGATTTTAGGAGGTCGATGCTGCAGATGATCGTAGAGAAGGAGATCGTTGACGGGAAGAGCTGCGGGAGCTCCTCCGCCGCTTCCTCTCCCTCAATTCTCCCTGCCACCACGACCTCATCCTCCAGGCCTTCGCCGAGATCTGGGAGGAGGTCTTCTCCGCCTACGAGAACACCCCAGATCTCCTCTTTCGCCGCACCTACTCCCAACCTCCGCACTTCCAATAATCATTCTCTGCTACTCTTCTGCCATGGATGAATCCGTAAACGGAAGTTGTTATTTTGATTTTTTTTTTTTCTTGTGTACGTATTCTGGAGTGAAATATTGGGTAGTATTGGGAATGTGGTGGTAGCATTGGCAATTCTGGAGTATCGTAGCGGTTGAGGTGGAAGGACTTGGCGTGGCATGGCGCTGCTGTGGTGCTCGTGGGGTAGAAAGGACAAAGCGGACTCGGACGACTTGCAAATTGGGTAATCATCGCGGATGCTGGGTCCTGTGTGACGGAATTAAATGGGCCATGTCCATGCCCATTAGCTGTTTGTTGTTGTTTTCATTCCATCGAGTCCGTGTTCTGATGCCTGAAATGCTGTTGCAATGTTTCATCTATTACCACCGAACCATGTGGCATCAGTTTGGAAGTGGATTTAGCATTTTCTCTGCATGATTCTTTCTTCTCTTTTAAAAAGTTAAATATCTGGATATTTTAGTAATACAGATATGTGTATATATTTTTTGCCTGTCTAATCTATACGTCATCCATCTAAGGTGTACTGGTCTTGTTTTTTTTTTTTTTTTGGGTAAACGTGTACTAGTCTTGTTTGATTTGTCTTGCAGAAGAGGCATCTATTTGTGGATCTTTTAAATAAAAGTTTGATGAAAGAGTAAACCATTGTAATGGGTCAAATATGATAAACAATTCTCGGTGCTGAATTGCTATTTGAAAAATATTTTCTGTTCTGGAAGGTTAATATTAGGATTCCTACTTTGTTAAGCGAAAGGATGATGATAGACTAGGCCCTATTGGCAGAACTTTTGTTATAAAATTATTATTGGATTGAAACAATAGATATAATGAAGTGAAATCATCTCTTTTTACACATGAAAAGATATTCCAAGGAATATCATGATTCCTTTCTTCTTTCATCAAGTTCAATGTGTGATTGCGTTAACTTGTTCGGCACTTTCTTCAAGTAGCAAGTATGAAATCCTAGGCAATTTAATTTAGAAAAGTGATATAGTTAGATAGACAAGGTTGATGGAGATGCATAGAAGTCTTTCACTTTATTCAATAAAAACTTCCATTATGACTCAAACTTTTCATCAAAATGGATATTTAAGAACTAGAGCTAGGAGAGAAATATTATTCGGAAGTATTAGCCAAAGTATGCAACAAAGATTTGTCGGTCTTGACTAATTTTTGGAACATATACTTTTGTCGAGGATTTGATCGTAGGATGGTAAATAAGATTTTATATGTAAAAAGTTATCATACCACATGATGATCAATCTAGCTCTTGTTATTCTCAATATCAACTTTTGACATTCTCTATGTGCTAATGATGCAACCATGAGTTAGTTGAAATTATAAATATTGTGAGTACTACAAAAAGATAATGACAATATAAACTAAATCCTTCTATATATATATATATAGGGTGATGATTAATTATGCTTAGTGACTAAGTCCATTAAATCTCAAACTAGTATGAATCAGAATATTTGACAAGTTCATGTTCAAATATTAATGAATTAATAGGCAAACTTTTTTGGAATAGAACAACACAAAAGATATAGGATATTGAGGTTTGAATTGCATAAATTAGTTTCAAAATTGTGAAAAGATAACTTTATATCAAAAACAACTAAAGCAGTTATCAATCATTAAATGATAGTTTTAATTTATTAGTAAACCACTATAGTATTTGTTGACATATCAATTATGTTTAGACTATAATATGTGTTATAAATAATAATTTTCATACATGTTATGGCACCGACATCAATAACAATAATAATAATTTTTTTGAGAGGAATATAAAGTTAATTAAATAATATCATAATTGTTATCGTCTTTATTATCATCACCATCATCATTCGTTGCGTTATAAAGTATGTGAATATATTTTCTATTATATTATAAACTTTACCTAGCATTATGTTATTCAAAAGGTGACTATTAGAATACAACTAAAATATAATTAAAAATTTGCTTAGATAATGGTCTTTATGATAATATCTATTATATTATACAACTAAACTTCCTGGTGCTCAACGTGTGAAGTTCATGTTTTCACAAGCACACGTTATGGCACACCAATTTCAATATATATACACTCTTTTGTGGACAAATGGTCCCATATACAATTATCCGAAATGGACTTCGTATGCGATCATGCCAAGGGGAACATGATGATGCCAAGAGTGTAGGGTAGTACATGACATTGTTGTGTCATGTATTGCTTGATGTTATAATGGTACGATATTAATTCAGACTAAAATAATTCTATCACCATAACGATTTCAATAAGCCAAAAAAATCGACATGGACTAAAAATACTGATTGTTAATAAAATTAAGTTGATTAAAATAGTCTCAGACCACCTCCATTATACAATGCACATGTATAATTACTTGCAACAGCGGTACAATCTTGGTGGCTTTTTCAGGTACCACCATTGTTCAGAATTTAATATTATTCATGAGTTCCTAGGAGGAAATCTACAAGGCAACTACTTTTGGTCTTAAGCTATATCAAACTATCATATCCTTCGTTCATGTTTGGATGGCAAGATTGAATCGTAAACGAATCAGATCAAATATAAATTAATAAAAAATATTAAATTTAAATTCGATTTATTATTAATAATAATTTTAATTAATTTAATCTATTTAATAAATAGATTATTCAATCTGATTCATTTAATTTATTTATTAAACAACTAATCTATTTAGTCGATTCATTCCAATCTATTTAATCTGTTTATAAAATAATAATCTATTTATTAAAACCAACCTGATCCGATTTGTTTAATCTATTTGTTAAAAAAAATTATTTATCTTTGACCTAATATTATTTAAATTTTGACCTATTTAATTGAACCTTAATAACAAACTTAAATATAAACATAAAAAATAGATATAAAAATAAATAAATTTAAATTAATAGAGTTAAATAATAACAACAATCAAATAATCAATATAATATAAAAAATAATAATTATTTTTATATAAGACTCTAAGATTTAACAAATACAATAGCTTGAAAATGCCTAGCACCGAGAAATAGATATCTATCATACAGTGTCACATCAAATCCAAATAAAAACTACAGCAACAGCCCATTAGAGTAATTAATCAAAAAAATTAGAATCAAAAAAACTACAATAACAGTCGATTAGAATAATTAATTTCTATTAGGTACTAAAAATAAATATAAAAAAAAGCACTGATCTGCTTCGACTTTTCAATTTCCATCAGGCATCAAGAAAAAAATTTCAAAAACCATAGCCTCAAGCGAGCGAGTAAAACTAATGGGAAGAAAAAAATAAGAAAATATATCTTGAGAAAGGATTAAGGAAACACAGAAGGAGAAAATAGGAGAAAAATTTTAGATTTCGAACAGCCAATCCCTCTCAGTAATGGCTATTGGGGAAGAAGCACCAACCACGAAGAGGAAAAGGAAAAAAAAATCTTAAATCTCAAGCAGCTAAAGTGCCAAGTGGCACAAGCCCCTTAGCGATGGCCGTTAGGGAGGAAAGGAGAAAGAAATGGCATAGATCTGGGCTCCCTCAGCGATGGTCAAGTATCGACAAATACAGCCACCTCTTCTTAAGGACCGACAATGAAGGAGGATCAAAGGAGAAAATCGAAGGAAATCAAAGGAGGATTGGTTTGCAGTTCGCCTAACTGCTGTTGAAAAGGAAGCTAGAAGCATTGGCCACCGAAGGAAGAGTGGAGGACCCCTAACTGCCGTTGAGAAATGGGAAGGAACCTGAAAGCAGCGGCTACCAAAGAGAGAGCGGAGGACCAAAGGAAAAGCCAAAAAAAATCTTAGATCTAGAAGCTAGATCAGAGGAGGAAAGAGGGTAAAGAGCTTTTTATACTTGAGATGGGATCGAAGAACGAAGGATCAATGGCAGCGGTCCATTCAAACCGTTTAATGCTTTAGCCCTTAAGCTATAGTATTGCGAGTTTACCGATTACAATTCGACCCGATCCGATCTGTCCCATCTTATTATTAAACGGGTTAACAGATCAGTTGTGTGAAATATGAATCCGATCCAATTATTACATATGTTAAATGGGATAATCTATTTACAATCCGAATCTGTTTAATATAAATTCAAATCTATTTAAGATCGATCGAATACGAATCGAATTAGTAGAAAAAAAATAATAATTTTTCAAAAAATATTTATAAATATTAAATTTTTTCTCAAAATAATTCTAGAATTCTTGACGGCGTTATCAAGACCCTGCCAGCTAGCCATCGTTGGTCGAAACTACCAAACGATACCGAAGATAAGGATTTTCCGAACCCGCCACAGCGGTTCTTGAAAACAGAGGCGGGGAGAGAATGGCAGCGGCGATAGCGGTGGTAACAAAGGCTTTCTCTTCTCTCGGCGTCGAGTCTCGAGGGGGCAATAAATTTCTGCGCCGGTTCCATGAATTCGAAGTCATGCAGCGGAAATCCCGGCCGAGGATGCGATTCTTTCTCCCTTCCCTTTCTTGCCCTCCCAGAGCCCTCCACGACGACCGTAACGCCCGGGCGGAGGCGGCGGAGACGGAAAAGTCGCCGTCGGCGACGCCGGAGGCGGACGACGACTCGTCCTACTCGGTCCTCAGTTGTATGACGAGCCAGCACAACAATATCGTGGTTGTAGACACTCCCAAATCGAGGTTTCTTCTTCTCGACTCCTCCCGTAAGAATTTCCCTCGTCTTCTTTCTTCTTCCGTTCCTTCTTCGCAAAATTCGGTGTCATAATTGGTTATCTTGTTCTGAAATTGATCGGACAGAAGGTGCATATGTTCATGAATTTCGTGTTCATTGAAGAAATCTCTAGTAGATTGACAAGAAAATGCTTCTATAATCGATTCCAGACAAGTGGTATGTAGGGGATAGGTTGGAAGTATTGTACGGAGGCCAAGAAAAGGGTATTCTTGGATATTATGCGCTTCGTTCTGTGCTGTGATATATACATGCACATATAGAGCACATTCTTGAATTGGTTATAAAATTAGTACAGCATATTGTATGTAGGGGATAGGTTGGAAGTATTGTAGGGAGGCCAAGAAATGGGTATTGCTTCGTTCTGTGTTGTGACACACACACACACACACACACACACACACACACTTACAGACAGACAGACACACACGCACGCACGGATGGTGAGACCAGAGCAATGGATGAGTTTTAAACCACGGCATAGAAGAAAAGGAATTTAAGACCATATATTATGGAATTTCAGATGGTGTTGGTTTTAGAATATGTTGCAAGGCATGTTGATAACACCTTAATCAAAGTACTTCAATTCCCTTATATGTCCTGTTGACGGTCAAAATTATGTACCATGTCTATATTGCATGGTTGATCTAACAGGCTTAACTGTTAAGGGTGTTAAGGAGATAATAAGAAAATTGTGCTGACATAGAGGGTTTAGTACTTGGTGTTGTTGATGAGACTAAATTGTGTTTCTTGACTTCCAAAATTTGGTAAGTTGGTGGGGCAAAACCAATAGAAAGAAAGCAAATCAAATATCAAGACTACAAGACTAGCAAGCTGTCCGATAAGTAAACAGTGATGCATTATGCAAATAAGAGGTGGCACATAAACATGAATGCTGACACACACACACATTCATAATAAAGTTGGAATTCCAGAGTTTTGGCTTCAAATGCTTCTCATAAAAATTTCTAAATTCCTACAAACCAAAAGTCATGTGTTTTAGAGGTCTCTTACCCATGCATCAAGTGAGTGGAAAATGGATGGTAGCAACATATCTAGTTAGTTAAAAATACTGTCATGATATAATTTAAAATTCAATCTAATGATATTGATGTGGGCATCTTGTGATCCACAAAACCAGAACAACTGATTTAGATACTTCAAAACGATAAATCAAATTAAAGAAAGGTGTTGTACGATAAAACTTTGGAGTTTTGTATTCACCTAATGCATGGTTAAGAAACCTCCGGGGAACATCGTATTGGTTTGTACATTATGATTAACAATGTGAGTTTTCATCTTGAAAGGTCATTTATTTTTGGGGTGGCACTATATTGGATTATTTATACCTTTGAGATGAGCAAAGGTCCTGGTCTCTTTCCAAGATTAGGCATGTTTTGGAGGCATGCTCCTTGGTTGCATGAGTATAAATTGCGACTATTAAGGTAGATTTTTCTACCTTTCGATTGGTTCATTTTGCTTAAATTTGCCATGGCCATGGATGTAGTAACAATTTTTAGATGTTTGATGCCACAATGACAGGTGATAGTCAAATCTATTCAGTACCTCTATAAACCTCTCTAAATTCTGCTTCACGGCCGAGCCATAGTTGATGGGAAAGGGCTTGAGACGTATAATGATGCTGATACATCATCTTATATTGCATTAAAGGTCAACAATGCATAGCGAAATATAAAGTAAGATGCAATTTTGGATTCACCATGAGAAAGAATATTGGGCCATATTATAGTCAATGGATCAACAAGAAGATTCATAACTGAGAAAGCTCTGGGCACAAGGTTGTAAGTCGGTTAGAAGTGGCTGACTTTAAATAAGCAAACATAAATTTCCAAAGTGTGTTCTTGTCCTAACTAAACTGAACACACAGATGTCAAATGCACAAAATTTAAGTATAATCCTAGTACGTAGAATGTCAATATGGTAATAACGAACGAATTCCAGCAAAATGGCATGCTTCCTATTATCTTGGATGTGGATTCTATAAAATTCTACTTTTTGACATACAGAGTTAACTAATCTTTTCATGAGGGAGCAGAAATGAACAATTGGAGTGCTAAATGATACCACGATGGGCTAAAATTGCAGGTCTTGATGTGGATCTAGCTAACTAGTAGATACCTGAGCTTAAGAAGTGATTTGTACAGAAATATGGATTCAAGTGTAGATAAGGGTTGAGAGTATTTCATACCTGGTAGGAACAACATGACTAAAATTAATGGCAAGGAGGCTATGAAAGTTTCAATCATGGTGCAATACAGGTGAAACATCAACCAATAAAAGCCATGAAAGATACTAAAGTGAATGACTAAACTCAATGAGGACAACCAATGCTGACCATAATCATCAAACCTTCTCCTAACTATTATGGGTTGCTTTTGATAATCTTTTATCCTTACTCATTCTATGAAGAGAGTCATTTTGGTTTTCTTGTTCTCTTTGACAAATTCTTTTTCACTTGTATGAAGGTTACTTTACGTGGTCTCCTCCTTTTCCTTCCCCAGTTGATACAGAGTAATACAATTTGCCTTATTAGGATCGTGCAGATTTTTACTAGCCATGCTCAGCCAGTGTCCTGGTTCTCCTTTGATGTGCTTGCATGAAACTCAACATATTCTAATTCCATCCATCTCATATTCTAATCTCTGCTCCATTCACCTTGTTTGCTTGGCCTGCTTTATTGTTTAACATTTTGAACCATTAAGGTATGCATGTCGCATAAGGCACCAAAAGAGTCTCCCCAATTCATCCACTAACTCTATTTCTGTTCTGTATGGCTTCATCCATCCATACATGCTGCCACAATATTGTACAAATAATCTTCTGGTGGATACCAAGCCCAATAGGCATATCAAACTAACATTGTTAGCATAGTTGGCGTAAATCAGTGAATTGCATATGTTGAAATTTATATCTTCTGCCATCCTTCTTGCTGTCAATCTTTGTTGCTTAAACCCTGATATAAATAGGACACTGACACTGTGATTTTGTTCTAAATTAAGTTTAACATTCTTTTCTTACAGATAATATCCATAGCATGCTTAACAAGGATCAAATATGGACTGGTTCATATTGGGTATGAAACTGCTCACTGGTCAATCCTTTTTTATTTTACATAATCATCTGAACTGAGGTTACAATTATTCTTTTCATGCATGACAGCTTATGCCAAAGGCAAGGCAGCTTGATATTGTGGAAATGATAACCGTTGGACCTATGCTTTAATTTAGTACATCTTTTCTGGCGTTACCAGATACAACTCTGCAAAGACTTGCCTCGAATTTGTCCAACCAACTAATTACATTCTTTACTCTCTACATTATTGGCCAATTTTATCCTTTGCTAGCTTGAAATGCTGAACAAAGCATTTTTCACTCCCCCCCCCCCCCTTTTTGGTTTGAAGTTATTGTTGATTCTTAGAAACCTAGAAAGTTCCATCCTTTTTAAAAGGCCATGTTGTTATCTATTGTACTAATATCCAAAACTCAGAAATTTATGTGCTTTTGTTTCCATGTCTCCACCCTGCTAAGACTACTTCTATGCCAGCCAAATATATCCCCCAAAATTCAGTTCTCTAAGAGAGAAACAAGATATGTTCAGCTCCCAAAACTGGGAGTATGTATATCAAATATACGAATAACAGCAAAATAATTGTAAAGTTCAGATTCATCCATGCTACCTCTTATGTGCTTTTTGCATCATGAGAAAACCATGAGATAATTACATGCATAGCACGGTCTAGTATAATAAATTCAAATGTGATATAACTATAAGATGTTAGTTCTCAATGTCATTTTTGGCCAGTTGGTTGTTGTAGATAAATTTGGCATGGGGTATGAAGCAATTTGCTGAGCTTTGCATGACTACTCTTAGTATCCCAAAATTGCTTGAGGGTCTCTTACAATACACACCTCAGATATTATAGTTGTGTTTATGTATGCATGTGATTGAGCTGTTTTATAAAATCCTTTTGACAATATGGTTCTTTTCTATGCTTTTAACCAACTGTTATTTGACTGTAAATGTTATAATGTACATATTTTATGGCTTTCTTCCTCCATATTTTATGGCTTTCTTTTGGCAAATCATTTTAATTAGCACCTGGCCCATTACCATAATTTTTGTCAAATTAACAGTTTATTCCCTCTGACCTCAATTTGCTTGATGTCTTTTGCAGGATGAGTTTGCAAGTCTTCCTGCTATTGTTCCGCAAGGTCCCATAGCAATCCTAGGTTTGGTAATTCACTCTAAAATCTAAATATTAAAAATAATTCTGCTTTGGCCCTTATGTCTCTAACTAGACATTTTAGAAGGATCTATATATTAAACTTACATTTTAAGATGCAACTTTTCCAGGGAGGTGGCACAGCAGCACACTTGTTGCTTAAATTATGGCCTTCATTGCATCTTGAAGGTTGGGAGATTGATGAGATAGTAAGGGACATTGCCAACTTCTGTTAAGTTAAATTTTATATGATACCTGTTTATTTTTGCTTTGATTCCTTTTAAGTTATTATGAACCCAATAAAAGATTCTTACCATTTTTTTGTTCTCCTGGATTGGATGATCCTTCTTCTTCGACATCTTATTTTGTTTTCATAATATTAGGAATTATTTTTTTGCCAGATCAGGAACCTAAGGCACCTTTTGTGCCAAGTAATGAAAAGAATCACAGTTTCAGTTTTCTAAATATAAGACAACCTGTTATCAAGATTATGAAATGTAAATCATTGGAATCAAGGGAAATTTGTGCCACAAAAAAAGAGTAATAGTTTTTCATCAAGTTCTTATTGTTGTACTGAACAACAGATGTAAATTAATTGTTTTGAAATGCAAAGCAATGGTACTAGTTTATTCAATCTAATGTAAGAACTATCAAAAGTGGTTTCTTATCTCAAAAAGGGCTTAGAATCTGAAGAAAATACAATATATGCCAACCAAGATTAGATTTCCTAATGTATGAAGGTAATATTTAGTAGGGTTGAAGATTTCTGTCATCATATTGCAAATGACAAATTACATAATACATGTTGAAACAATGTCCCATGCTCCATTTTATCATAACTTCCTTTTCTTTTGACATCATCTTTAATTTATTACTCGCCTACCCCCCTTTCCACTTTTTCTCCTGAAATTATCCTGTCTTCTTTCCCTTATAAAACCCCATTTCATGATTTCTCCCTTTTTGAAGGATGCTCATCCTTTAAAATAGAAACTTCAGCCTATCCAGCTAATCTATTTTAGATATAGTTAGGTAGATCATACCTAGTTCATGATGATTGCTTATACTTAGGGCGTGCAGCTAATCTTTTGCCCTCTTTTTTCCAGTTTAAAACTTGATTGCATCATACCCACTTTTCTTTAGTATCTACGCAAATTCTTGGTTTTGTTTGTTTGTTTTTTTTTTTGTGCATGACTTTTTTGTGCGGTCACATTTGTATGTATGCCCCATGTAAAATCATGTAATAGATATGAGTATTATATGTAAAGGACCAAAGCTTCTTTTAATTGCATGTCTTGCGTGCATACTTTTGTATGGTTCTTACAACAGCAAGACATCTGCTCAAAAATTGCCGATGCTAAAAAAGCAAGGACTTTTTCTATATTACATTGAATCAAAGTTTTATGTCCCGACGGAACGGAGGGCATCCTAGCTGTCCCCTCTCGTTCCTATGAGAAAATGAGACTGGAATGGGTTTGGGACTCGGAAACCTATCCACATAGGATGGAAGAAGAAAGATGAAAGAAGGAAAGATGAAGAAAAGAAAAAAGTGAAAGGAAAAAGAAGAAAAATAAAAGAAACAAAGAAAGAGAGAAGAAAAAAGAAAGGAAAGAAGGAGGTAGAAGAAAAGAAGAAAAGAAG
>KE504653.1:1448195-1474851 GCA_000441515.1 Elaeis oleifera | reverse complement strand
AAAAAAAAAAGAAAGAAAAGAAAGAAGGAGAGAGAGATGGAGGATATCTACTGAGATGTATGACTAGGACTGCTGTTAGGATAGGACGAGTTAGTGGGGCATCCTGTTCCCATGGAGAAACTGAGACACCTTCATCCCATGAGATTTAAAACCTTGCATCAAACTATCTTAGGTACTCCCTAATTCTGGTGGCAAGCATGTCATTTTCTGATGCAAGTATATCATTGTTTAAGCCTCTGTAGTTCCTTTTATTCTTTGAACTTTTCGTTTCATCTCTCTATATTTGCAGCAGCTCTTCAAGATTATCTGGTCATTATCCAAAGCACTCCTAAGATCTTAACTTCTTACATTTTTGCGTAGAAGTTTACTTTTTTGGAAAACACTTTTCTCTACTTCTTGGCAGCTGATCGACATGGCAAGGGAGTATTTTGGTCTATCTGAACTAGAGAAGTCAACACAAGCTGGTGGTTCACTTTCTGTTCACGTTGGTGATGCGCTTTCTGAATCTGCTACAGTTCAAGGAGGGTTTGCAGGTAATCTTCTAATGCTTCTTAAACGATTCACTTTATTAAGCTTCCATGTTTCCTGAATTTCTTCTGGCATAGGATGATAATTCTTTAGTGGGTCAATTTGGCTAAATCTTCGGACATTAATGTTGCAAAAACCCTTGACAATTAGCTGGACTAGGGATCAAATTGTAGATCTCACCATCTTGTGTTTGCATTGAGAAGAATCATGTTACATAATTAGTTTCTTTAATATTTAATTTCTATTTGTAAATGCAAATTAAATAAAGCATGTGACTTTGGTAAGTTACTCACCCTCAAAATCATATGTTCTTTGTTGCAATGCAGGCATTATCGTGGATTTGTTTCTGATGGAAAGATTTTACCACAATTGAAAGAGGTTTGTAGCTTGTTCCCTTTCTAACCTTCCATTGTGATAATCGGTATATTTTCTGAACAAGTTTATCTGGTTGAGTGTTTAGTTTTATGTTTACTTTTTGATGGCCTCCTGCTAGGTTTCTAGATGTGGAAAAATCTCAGTAAATTTAATGCTGATATACCTTCAAGGGAGTCTTCTGATCCTCCATGCTTTTTGTGTTCTAAATAAATTAATAACAACCCTTATGAGGCATGATAAAGAAGAAATGGCGAATGAAACAGTAGATTGATAATATATTGAAAGCGATAAAGAGATGAAACAAGAAGAGTCATCAGATTATAAGAGGGAAGGAAAGATAGCAAGAGAAAGAAGGAGATGCAATCTCTAGATTGATAAGCTGTTATCCCATAATTTTTTAAGGGCCTGTTGTTATGGCATAGAGGCCATAAACAAAGCCTATACTAGAGCTCAACTGCTTAATCTTCTAAACAACTTAATCTTATACTAGAAGGCTTCTAGATGAAAGAAGACAAAGAGATGAAAGAAGAAGAATAATCAGACTGTAGAAGGGAATGGAACAGATAGAAAGAGAAAAAATGAGGTGCATGCGGTAGATAAACTAGCCATTGTCCATAATTTTTTAAAGGCCTATGGTTACAGCATAAAGACCAAAAGATTGAGAAACTCTTCTAGAAGTTTCAACTGCTTAATCTTCTGAACCATCCCAGAGACCAGCTGTCCTACCTTTCAGGCACATTGCCCACACCTGAAGACTTGGCTTCTGGAGGCCCACAACCATTACTTGCAACACTGTCGGAAGATTCATCTTCCTATTCTGAAACTGAAGGAACTGTGGTTTCTCTCTGTGTCCAGTGGGAATTATAACCAGAATTCCTCCAGTGAGTCTGAGTGAGAAGATTCTCCTTTACATTTGCCTGAAGGAGCAATGTAGAGTGAGGAATGTGAAGAAGTAGAGATGGAAAAGCCCAGAAGTTCCCAAAGCTGCACCTCCTGCAGATCCCAAAGCAGCATGGCCCAGGATGAACCAACTCCTCCCAACATATTCCTGATTTCCTAGAAGCCTGCTTGAACCAAAGCTTGACAGGATACACCATCAACAGTTTGTCATTAGATAGTGCTTTCAAAGCTGTGTTGATGGCAGGGACGCACTTTTTAATGCCAAGCTACATAGAAAAGCATCAATAATAGCCTCCTGACACATAAAATTATAGTTGGTTAGAAATTCAAGTAGGTTCTCAAATCTCTCGCTTGATAGGTTCTCAAGTAGCTACATAGAAAAGCATCAATAATTGCACTTTTTTTCACAAACGTTATTAAGTGATACAACTGAAAGTTAACTATTTGCAACCATATAAACACTGCAGGGGCTCAATTCACTCTGAATAAGTCTATCGATTGGTGATTTTTAAACATGCATATTGTTGAGGCATTTTTGTGATTCTCTCGAATAGGATGGCATGTAAAGTGCAGTCCATGTAAAGCTGAATCAGCTGAAAACAGAGTTTTAGTTGCTAGAGAGAGCAGAGCAGTATGCATGGATAGACATTGCATTTTAGCAAGGAGGGGCTGCTTAGGGAGAATATTACTAGGGTAGCTGTTGCAAATAGCAAAAGAGTTGGAGCAGCTGCAGGGCGGCTGCTGCTGCTGATGTTGCAGGTGGCAAGAGGTGGTGCTTTGGAGTAGGTAGTCACGAGCTTGCCATTGATAGCGAGTTGGTTGAAGAGGCAAGAGGAATTAATGGAGAGGTGGTAGTGTAGTTGCTGATCTGGGAGAGGCAGCAGTGGGTGATGCATGCATGGATGTGAGCAATGGGGAAGGTTAAGGCTTGGTGAATGTGGTTCAAGTTGGAGAGAATGGAGGAGATGTGGTGCAGGTGGTGAGCACAGAGATGTATTTGGGGACAAGCCATAATGACCAAACTATACACTGGGATAGTGCATCTACAGCTACATAAAGGTTAGGTTAGGATGGATTGGAGGATGCAAGCAGCGGGAGTGGAGAGATGATGGTGGCTTGCTTAACTTCTTGATAGAAACATTCATTTGGAAAATTGGGCAGCCATGTGGAAAAAATGTACTTGGTATTCTTCCAAAATACTTAAAACATAGTGGAATGAAGCACGGGATACAAGAAAGTGGCAGGCCTTTTGCCACTGTATGATAGTAAATATGACACAACAGGCATATTTTGGGTACTTTGACAATAGTGCATCTTTGTCACATGACAAGAGCATTGACACATGAAAAATAGTTCCAGAGAAATGTCACGGGACACTCTAATGCAAATGCTGGGATCTTCACTTCTAAACCATTAAATGCACCGAAAAAGACTAATTGTTAGTATCTATTTCGACACTCCATATTTACAGAATTTAATGTCAATGCCTTTTAATTTCTCCAAAAAATTGTCAGGGCCTTGTATGGCTCCTAGAGGTTAAATGAGCAGCTGTAATTTCTATTTTTATGGTACTCTTGCCATTCTATCATGGATCCTTACATATGAATAATCAACGATGGTATGGCAACAAGATTTGCAAGATATGTGGGACATTACCATGTCCTGAAAGTGGTAGCTCAAATTAGTTATATGATTTCAGGCATGACTTGTTGGTCTGCTTCTTATTTGTTATTAAATTTTTTCTTGTTGTTGTATTTTTTTTTTTTGTTCTAAATACTTGTTTCTTAGCATCGTCATATGGTGCCATTCCTTTCTTCTTTTTTTTTCCTTGTTATTACTGCTTTTATATTTTTTTACATTTTAGGTCTCTCTATTTGATTCAATTTCATTTTTTACCCACGTAGCATCAGCTATTTCTGAATGGTATTTTCTTATGTGCACAACAGGTTGACACTTGGTTCAAAATTGAAAGAAAGCTGATGCCCCATGGTCGAATTATGGTGAATTGTGGTGGGGCTCATTCTGAAATATCTGGCAGTGGAGATAAAACGGCAGAAATGATTTTATCGACTGATTCCTGGGTGAAAAATTCTACAATTAAGGCACTATGCAAGGCATTTCCAGGAAAGGTATATTACCACCTATCTCTATATCTCAGCTGATGGTATACATATACATATGTTCCCCATTTACCTCTGAATGATTGCCCGAGGGAGTGACAAGCACCTTTTAGGGGTCAGAAGAACAGCAACAATTTCTAGGCAACCTCCATCCAGAATAACTGCAGTACTTTAGTGCTCATTCTGACAATATTACAACTACCGCCAATTATTTTGCTATTATCTGAATTAGTTGATCCTTCCTGGTCTACATCTTTATTTGATTATTATGTAATTGAGTTCCTTTGTCTGATATTTCTTTTTCAATAAGAAAAATAGGAAGAGCTCATAATGCCTTTGTAGATGCATCTATTTTTGTTTCCATATTTTCAGGCCATTTATGAGAAAATATTGATTTATGATATATATATATTTATTTATTTATGAGGTTCCCATTCTTAAATTTGGCATTTTCATGGATGATAGTTCACATTACCATATTCTATAATTTGCATTTTTATATAATTCATGAGAGTTTTCTCAAACATGAAATCATCAAATATTTATTTTCTTGGTAACAAATTATTTTGATGGGCTTATTAATTGCTTGCAGAATTGTTGATCCACAGCTTTCTGTGCCATAATTGTGCAAATATGCAAATTTTGGAAATATTGTTAGAAGCTAATTACAACCAATTATTCTAATTTCGTTTGAGGTGATTTGGAATATTATATAATGTGTACATATCTTGGAGACTTAAGGGCAAATTTTGCCGAACGACGGTAAGGACTTTTCATGTTGTATGGTTTGGAATGCTGGGCAATAAAAAAAAAATGAAAACAAACTGAATATGGCAAAGATGGAATGTTAAGTGGATGTATGGTAAACCTAGAAAGGTAAATAAAAAATGAATATATTAGGAGAGTTGTAGAAGTTGTACAAATTAAGGATAAATTGATGAAAAATCAATTGAAATAGTATGGACATATATAACAAAAATCTAAGGAGGCTCCAGTAAGGAGATAGTTTGGTTTTTGTTGAAGGTTTAAGAAATGGAGGAAAAGATCTAACTTCTAAGATAACATGAACGGAGATTTGTGAGGAGGGATATGGTGAAATTTGGAATAACCTCAAAAGTGGTCTTAAATAGGAATACTTGGTAACTGAGGATCTGTAGGGCAAACCCCAAATAGTTGGGACAAGGCTATATTTATAGTTATGGTTATGGTAAAGCTCAATTTAAGATGGACCTTCAAATCATCATAAAGAAAGAATGGGGAGTTGTAGTTAGAATGTATAAATAGAGGCTATTCAAGATGGTCTGGTGCATGTCTAAAATGAAGAGGCAGGGTAAAAACCTGTACTTTATGTATCAGTCCATACAGATGTTTAATGAAGTGATAAACATGGATAATGTACATATTACACAGATTCATATACCTTTGTACTATACTGATAATTTGCTGGTATAACAAGTATCATAGATACAAAAGGTACACATTGGCTCTTGAATTCATTCCTCTGTTCGACTTGAGTGTCATGTGGAATGGATTTTGGTGCTTGCACTATAATATATTGATGTCTAGTTCTCATTAGTAATTAGAAATGCAGAAAGTTATGGGCAATTCTGATGTGTGAATACTTTGTTATAGAAACGTGTGGCTGCATTGCTTCCAGCAATCTGTCACCATTGGCTAAAACACTTTCAGAGGAATCCTATTATTGAGAAATCATGGACAAACACCACTAAAGGACAAGCACTTACCAGGTACAACCATTACAAAAAAGTAATCCCTATAAACTCCAAGAAATTGTGAATCTTGCGCTCACCGTCCAGTCTGCTTTTGGGCATACCACAAGATATGCAATGGCATACACTGTTCCTTTTTAGATATTGGGGAAAATGCTGTAAAACATTTTGATGCTCATTGTTCGTTCCAAAAATCTAAATGTGATGGTCAAAATTGATTTTTTATTATGCTGTTAAATAATATTGTTGCATCTTTTCTTTAGATTTGATTTATTGAAACATGTTGCTGTTGAGCTGCTGCATATAAAAGTAACAACATTGTCAAGCCAGCCACCTGTAAGGATCCATATAAGAAATTAGATGATATAATTTGTCTTTTTCATGCTTGAAGGCTAAAAAAAATATTGCTTGAACAGCTGACTAGTTCACTAATTCACATTGCATGGAATCCTCATGGGAACACAGTGTATGGCGCAAGATCTCATTTTATAAATGCTGGAACAGAAATTGTACGCAATATTTTTAAGAGTGGCTTGCAGAAATCTGAAAAGGGTGGATAACTTGTGTTCAAAATGATCTTACAAGATGAATGAAAGATAAATTGCCCTTGTAAACAAATGGGTATCCTCCTCAATAGTTACACATGAAGAATTAGTGGGACAAATGGTCACATGATAGTGTATATAATTTGTTTTAGCTATTTAGAAAGTGCAGAAGAGAATGGCAAAGTATATTCTTGAATTCCTTAAACAAATATTATGCTTGTCAACTAGGTATGCGAACTGTTGAAATATGTGGATAAAGTAAATCACTATGATTTAGCTTTCATGTGATTAGAATTCGGTAAATTGATGATTCGAATGGTGGAACAAAATCATGAATTTAAGGAGGATCACTTCAATTTGATCAGATGTTTGGTGTAGCTTCTTAGACTGGTCTATCCTTGGTGTCTTGAATGATTACAATGCAGCACCACCTTCCTAATCCCTCTTGATATTTGGCACAAAAGAATGAACCAGTCACTCAGATCAGATTTCAGATCTATTAGACTATTTCTATGTCCATTCTGCATGAACACATCATAACCTTGTCATATGTACAGATAGTGGTTATGTAAGCCCTCAAATGAATCGAACAGTTCGTCCTTACAAAGCACCAGCCATGTAGCTTTAATCTATTTACTTTGTACTCGAGTCATAATGTAGGAAATAGTAAATCGAGAACCTTGGAACCAAAAGACTGATGTTATCAAACTGGTCCCTTAGTATTACAATTTACTACCTGTCACAACAACCAATCAACCCATTCTGATCATTGGCATATCCATCCACCTACTCCATCTACCGCTAATATCCTTTTTAGAATTAGTATATATATTTTTTATTTTTCCCATCTTGTCACTTCAAGTTTCATGTTCTTCTCCTTGTTGTTGAGTGCAACAAAACTAGAGTTAGATAAATTGTCTTGTGGAGAAAGCTGGATATGAAGCTGTGGCTTGTAAACTAACTGTACATGTTGATTGTTGTTTCTATAATCATCCCTTCTGATTGTGTTTGTGCATTTATTATTGGCATGCAAGGCACTTCTGATCTACTTGTTTGTTGTTACAGCTAAGCTGGAAGATAATGGCAGAAAAGATAGTGATAATTATCTTGCACTCACAGGCCCACTACCAGACCTCGATGTTTGGTCAGCTGCCCTGCCTAGCCAATTGAGCTTGAATGTTAAACAATGGAGACCTTGTGAACTTGCTTGCTGATAATTTTCCTGAATAAATGGTCCCATTCTCGGCTCGACAATCTTCTTCGCTTCAGAGTTATGCTATTTCCTAGATCTTTCTTTAGTGAACTGAAGCCATCTAGCCATGTTCAGAACACATCTGGACTTCAATTAGTGGACTGCAAACCAGATTCATTTTGCTTTCTCCATGCAGATTTTCATCTTGGCTGATGTAAACAGATTTATCCTGAGATATCAGCTGACATGTTACCAATATCTCAGCAGAGAATTTCTTGTTTTTTTTTTTTGTTACTTTAAAATGTATATTTTAATTGATAAAATATCAAAATTAGTGTCTAAAAACATTGATGAAACTCAGATTCATTATATCGGCCAAGATTTTGATATCCTGGTTCTGATATATAGGCCAAGGTTTTGGAACAACACTTGCTTTCAGATTTTCCTTCCATCTTGGCTGAGGTAAACTGAGATATCAGTTCATCT
Source organism: Elaeis oleifera (assembly GCA_000441515.1). NCBI lineage: Eukaryota > Viridiplantae > Streptophyta > Magnoliopsida > Arecales > Arecaceae > Elaeis > Elaeis oleifera. Next base: position 1,466,975 of record KE504653.1, on the reverse strand, counting down.
CAGTATAATCACTTGTCAGATTCAGAATGACTTTGTCCCTTCTTCTAAAACCTTGCCTTGCAGGGGAAAATTGTACTTCTTAGCTAAGAACAAAGATATTTCAGATCTTACTGTGCTTTTTCGCATATCTATCTACTAATACTCAAAATCCAAATCATCTGGAGTGCAAATGTTTTATGAAAGTGCTAGTGTCCTGGAGCAGCAGGATCTGCACATATGGAGTATTGCTTATCAAGGCGCTAGAGTCTGCCTGATTTGTTACAACATAATTTACATAATTTTGTCTTTTTATAACATATGAAGTGAAAGAAAGGGACTGCTGGGTGCTGGCCCAGAAATCTTCTTCTTTTGGCATGATCTGAAATATTCTTCAGTAGAAATAATTTACCAACAGAATGTATGAAATCAACATTATGATTGGTGTTCTTTAGTAACTTCAGTGTGTGTTTTTAATCACATTATAACCTTGCTTTGAGGAATCTATTATTGTGCAAATTTGCTGATTTTCAGTGAATTCTTTATTATGTCAAATTTAACTTGAAACTGGTATGTAAGAACAGTAACTGCTTCCTACTATGTGGGAGCACCAGACCTACGGTCCCTACCAACTAGATAGTGGATGTTCAAAGAGGCAAGAACCAAATCCCTCTGACCATCTGCTTATTTAGTAGTGTCACTAGAGTTATCTTTCAATCAATTTCCATGATATTTTTGCATTTTGCTAGAAGTTGAGTATTTCTTTGAAGTGTCAATGGTGGTAAACTCTTGGTAATACGATGGACTTGCTGACACAGCATAGCAGGTATGCTTTACTATATGCTCTAAGATATTTGTCAGTGCATTTGTTAAGCACATTTTGTGATCAGATCTGCCCCAGTCACCAGTTGATATCATTCAGTGTAAGTTTACAGGTTGTTGCTATTATTTGGATAGTTCTTGAAAAATTAGTGATAATGTACAGTTCCTTTGCAATGTTTTTGCTATTGCTTTTTACCTATTTTTGTTTGACCAAATCATTTTTAAATATATTTTATCTAAAATCTCGTACATTATAATAATTATTTCTGCGGGTAACCGAGGTTATAAATTTAAAATTGTTACAGGTAAATGTTAGGATCTGTCGATAATAGTTCATATAATATAATAAGTTCACATAATGCGGTGTTGCTAGAGCTATAGTTTTTGTCATCTTGGATCTTTGAATACAAGTTGAGTATCCCATCAGTAGCGTCAACAATGATAAACTTTAGGAAATATTGTCAACTTACCAACATGGCTATAGGCGTATATTTTACTATATACTTTAAGGTTGCGCTTGATGCATCGTCAGACGATCTTGAATGATAATGTTGATTGCTTTCAGGATAAATTATCATCATTAAATTATCAGTAATATTAATTATTGTGTTTGATACACACAGATAATGTTGTAGTAAATTATAAAAATTTGATTGACATATTTGGTATGACAATCAGATTATTGATCATATAAAATCAAATTTTCAAAATGCTCTCAATAATTTTGCTCATATTTTCTTTTTTGGTAAGATGGTTGCTTCATACAATCGTTGTGTGAATACAATCCAAACGATCAAAAACAAGAATGTCTCTGAAGAACAGAGGTAAATAGAAATATCAATCCAAACCCCTAGAGGAGTGGTAGCAATAAATGAGGCTATCCAATCTACTGCACTGTTCGTCTTACGATAAATATGGCAAATCACATGAGAACGACATCCCCGAAGCAAGCCCTGGATATCACGCATCAGGGGATGAGAAGTCATTGCATGTTCCCGATTCTCCTGAAGCCAAGTCACCACAGTCCTTGAGTCTCTCTCCACCACTAGTTAGTCAGCCCTAAGGATCGTCCTCGCATAAATAATACCTTCTAGGCCACCCTTAGCTCTGTAGCAGGCACTATGGTCTCCATTGGTCTCCATTGGTCGGACACCCTCAGCTACAATAAATCGAGAGTCAGGGCCTTGAATCACAAACCAACGTCACCTCTCTCATCAACAACACTGTCATTAAAGTTGACTTTAAGGAAGTTTGGGGTGGGGCTCTCAGAAAAGAAATCCCTCCTCTATGCTCTATGAGGAAGAAGGAAGTCTCAGGTGTCTCGAGTTCTTAAGGTCAAATCGGATGGCAAATCCTCCATAATCTCTACGGTTTGGGTCATGGCTCTCTCAAAAACCAACCTCACCAACTATCAGCTCGCCTCAAAGACCCTCGCATTACGAACAAGCCAAATGTGATATGCTATGTAAGCTGTCCTCATGCCAATAAGAGTGGTGGCCTCAAACTCTATGCTCTGTTTCAGGGCCTCCAAAAAAGATTGGACAGGTTGCGCTTTCAAATCGATAAGGAAAGGGAGGGGGGTGACCAAGCGCCACATCCGTCGTGCTTTGGGGCAAATAAAAAGTGTGTACTCCATCGTCTCATCCTTCAATCCACGGTATGGGCAGAAAGTCGGAATGTCCATCCCTCTGGCTCGCAGCAAAGCTCTAGTAGGCAGTTGAAGCTATGCCACTTTCCAGAGAAATAGATTGACCCTACAGTGGATTCGGAGCCTCCAAATCCAGGCACTATCCATCGTCTTCGTCGGCTCACCCCTGTAGATCTCATAGAGCTCATTAGTCGCAGCCTTAGAGATACACGAGGACCACCAAACCCTGACGTTCGATCCCTCCTGAATGGGGATAGTCAGAGACATCACCCTCTCCACCAATTGATCATCGAAGAGAGTAGCTACCAGTTGCACATCCCAGCTCCTCCCCTGTGTTTGGAAGAGGTCACACACCCGTGTCCTATCATCAATATCTGTACTGATAAATGCCAGTCACTGACTCAGAGGGAGCTCGGACAGCCAAGGGTCCTGCAGAAGATCAATTGACTATCTATCCCCTAGCAGCCACGTCATCTGGGCTAGAACATCAAGAGCATGGCAACAAATCTCTTTCCAAATATAGGAGCTGCTCTGGCTGACATGAATGTCATCCACGTTGGTCCAGCTGTCATGCCTGGCATGCATCATCTCACTCCAGGGACTATCAGACTGAAGCAGAAAACTCGCAGCATGATGGGCGATCAAAGCCTCACGATGGACCAATAGGGATTGAACCCCTAGCCCTCCCTCCTTGATCGACAAACACACTATATCTCTGGCCATCAGGTGAACTCTTGTCCCCCTTGGGCGAGATCCCCAGAGAAAATCCCTAAACTGTTGCTTAAGCCTCGCTAAGAGGGTCCTCGGAACAATAGTATGAGATAGAAAATAAACAGGAATGGCACTGAGGACAGACCTGATTAGATGACTCCAGCCATCATCGACAATGCTTTGGACTGCTAGCCCTTCAAACGATGGCGAATCGAATCCTCCAGCTCAGCATAATCGGACCTCCGAAGACGTCGCCCTAAGGTATCGTAGGACTCTAGAGTGCTCCACTATGCTGAGGATCTCCCTGATGGCCCGTTTGTCCTGAGTTTTAGTCTTCAGGCTAAAATAGATAGTAGACTTAGCCAAGTTCACTTTTTGCCCAGAGGCGATGCAGTACTCCACAATCCTTGTAAAGGCTATGGCATAGCCCACCAATAAGCAATCATCTACGAAGAGCGGGTGTGAGATTGGTTGAGTCCCAGGAGTCGGTCTATAAGAGTTTATAATCCTACTCCTAGTCGTCAAATGCAGCGCACGCGATAAAGCATCAGCACATATAATAAACAGATCGGGTGATAGAGGACAACCTTAGCGGAGGCCAACTGAGGAATGAAAGAACTCCGACAGTGTGCCATTAATCATGATAGAGAAGGACAGAGCATATATACAACCTCTGATCCAATCGATCCATCGGTTATGGAACCCAAAGCTTTCTAGGGCCTGGAAGAGGAACTCCCAGCACATTCGATCATATGCCCTCTCCATATCTAGCTTTTGATGATCATGAGGCATTTTCGAACCGGAGCCCTCTACAGCTCATGCATGAACTTTGCACGATTAGGACATTATCGGAGATGCTGCGACCGCCAACAATGCCCCTTGCTCGATCAAGTGAGAGAGGATTGGTTTCAACCTACACACCAAGATCTTAGAACAAATCTTGTACAGAGTAGTACATAAGCTGATAAGCCTATAATGACTAGGCTTAGCAGCGTCTTGCTTCTTTGGTATAAGCACAACGAAAGTTCTCTTCCAATCATCAGACATAGAACTAGTAGCAAAAAACTGCTGAATCACCTCCACCACCTTGTCACGGATGATAGCTCAGTAACACCTAAAGAAGAAGGGGGAAGCCATCAGGATCAGGAGCTTTATCCTTCACCAAAGCTCAGACCGCCTCATGAATCTCCTCCTTGGACACAGCACCAATCAGAGAGGCATTCTCCATGGGCGAGACTTGGCTGACCGAAAGGGAGGTTGAGCCCGCCCGATCTCGCCCAAATGGACGGACCATCTCGATCGGAAGAAGCTAAGGATCTCCTGTCTCACCTCATCAGCACTATCAAGACACCGACTATCAGTGCCCTTAGTGCTCGGATCCGGTTCCTTTGCCTCCTTGGAATAGTCATCTGGTGAAAAAAGTAGGTGTTCTTATCACCCTCCGCAATCACTGAACTCTAAACTTCTGATGCCAAAAGATCTTCTGCTATCTAAGTAAAGCGTGATGCAAAGTAAGTCTGGCCCTTAGGACAGCGAGGTCATTAGTAGAGAGCCCTCCCTCCATATCCTTCCTGATCTAAAGGTTAGAAATATACTCCTTAACCTCCTCAAGCCTCCTGAAGATATCACCAACCTCTACATGGTTTCACTTTCTGAGACGGTGCCTTACAATTTTCAATCTATGGTTAATCATGTACACAGGATCACTACAGATTGGCAACCTCCATGCCTCTCGGATGATATCCCAACAATAGGGTTAGGAGATCCAAAATTTTCGAACTGGAAGGGAGATCGATAAGAGCAATCAGTAGTAGTAAAGATCAAAATAAGACTATGATCAGAGGCAATTCTCGAGAGATGACTGACCTGGAAGCTTGGGAAGCGCTGAATCCATCTTGCTGTAGCAAAGGCTCCATCAATACGCTCCCAAACTCGAGTATTATCCTATTGGTTATTGCACCAAGTGAATCTCGGACTGAAAAATTCAAGATCAATGAGACCATTGCGACTAATGAACTCCCTGAACTCCTTCGTTCCAATATTATCCAAAACGGCCTGCCCTCTTTTCTCCTGAGGCCCATCAATGCAGTTGAAGTCTCCCACAAAAAGGGAGGAGACATCCTGGTCGACCAATTTAGAAGCCTTGTCCTACAACACCCTCCGCATTCTGTAATCAGTACTAGCATAGACACCACATAAGAGTCAAGATCTTTCATTAAAGCCAGAAATAATCACAACAACCTGTTGATTACATCCATGCAACACATCCACTATAACATCATCTTTTTCCACACAACAATTAACCCCCCTGCAAGATCTTGAGACTCAATAGTAAAAAAGCTCCAAGAATACAGAAAGCGATGCTGAACCCACTCCAAGCTCCTCCCTGATAGTCGAGTTTCAAGCAAGATACACAAGTTTGGCTCCTTCTGATAAACCAATCTACTGTAAGTAGAGAAGAAAGACTGCTTGTCGGCCCCCCTAATGTTCCACATCATTGAGATGCATTACTAGAAGAGGCCATTTTGGCTACTTCAGTATGGCTTTGAGATGCCAACTTGCTCCCTGAATGCCCACCTTCAGAGGCTTCCTCTTCAGCCCCCTCAGCATAGCCTTCAGTCTTTCAACAGCCACTGCATGCTCCTTCAAATCCTCATTAGTCGGTTCAAGATCAATTGAGGTATAGTTCACTGTAACCAGCACACCCCGCTCCTTGTTCTCCTCGCGAGGTGGGAGGAGCCAACCGAAGCAGCCCCAGGGCGACCATCGAGGGGTCAGCCAGAGAGAGACCCCCCCACCAACTGACGCCCCATCAGCGACAACAGCCATCGTTCATCCCTCCATTACGAGACATCTCCACCCGATCGGTCGGTTAGCCCTTCAACACTCACGTTTGCCTTTGATGAAACCAACGGAGAGGGTGGCGGGAGCTCAGAGCCAGTGCTAGAGGTCAGTTCGAGCTAGCCTCCACCTCCTTCTCCGGCACCGGAGTCGAAGCCTCCACAAGATTTCGTCCCGACATCGTAGGTGCTAAAGGGTTTTCCCACCAGCAATAGGAACCCGAGTGAGAGGCAAAGGGCCAACCTCCGACGTAACGGGCCCCAAGTTGGCTTCAAGGCCCAGTCGATCGAATCAAGGGCCCTGAGCTCTGGACTTGCTTTAGATGGGTTGAGCCCTGGGCCGCATCAACCATCGAAAGATCCAGAGAGCCTAGGCTCACTCCAAAGCCCAAAACCATTAGGTTGTCACCAGTAGCTGGGTTCGCCAACAGCAAGAATGCTGACTCATGTTGAGTCGGGACCTCCACCATTGAGTCAATCGAGTCCCGAGGGAGCAACCGCCGATAAGCTACCTTGGTTGGATTCTGCCAGCCCTCGAAATCCGGGGGAGAGCACGACGGGACTCACAGCTCTGGGAGGTGAGGCTGGGCGCTCCGAGTTAGCAGCTCCCACCAACCGCGACATGAATGTCTTCTTCCCCATCGCTGTTGCTGGATTAACTCTCGACAGATGAATCCTCGATGTAACCACCCACAGCCTAAGCCACGATTGAGCCCGGCTTTCCAGCACCTTCGCAGCATCAAGCTCCAACTCCCCCTCACCTCCAACCTCCATAGGTGACGGCGGGGTCTCAAAGATATTTTTCGGACGAAGGGGCGCTCGCACCCCCTCGGTGGTGGATTAGCTGGAGAGACTTCGCACCAGTCGTCCGGGTGACCAATTTGGCTACACCGGAAGCAAACAATGGGAGGTTTTGAAAGATGAAGGGCTACCAAGACACCGTCTTCTCCCTCTAATGAGAACACCGGGTTTCAAGGGCATTGTCGAGTTGATTTCTATTTGGATTCTCGCGAATCCGGTCTTCTTCAATTGGTCTGTGAAATTGTCGCTTGAAATTAGGATGCTTGCTTCCTTCACCATGCCCAAGAGTCTTTGAGGGCTCCAAAACTCCATCGGCAACTCGGGGAGGCATAACCATACCATAGCCATCTTGACAATGTTCGTGCCAGGGATGAAATCCAGCACCCAAGGTTCCACCGCCAACAGCTGTCTGGCGGTGATCCACAGCCCTCCTCAGAGAATATTGCGGGCTTCCTCCTCCGATTTAGACTGGAAGAGGAGATGATCTTCTGCCAACGAGAATGATTTCACCTCGCTAGTGAGCTTATCCTCCACCTTAAAGTCCCACGCAACCCAATCCACCGAGACCCGCCGTCCCAAGCTCCAAACCAAAATGGAGATCCTCTCCCATTTACCCCTATACTCATCCATCTCCTCCTTCGGGAACTCCAAGATTTTGGTGAAATAACACCGGAGTTGTTCGACCTCCGCCTCAGAGATCTTGTGAGATGTGCACATAGGTTGCCATCGTGGACCCCGAGGCCCCCTTGCCCAGGCTCTCCTGCCATTGCCGGAGACTGGCGTTGGTTCACTGCCATTACCCCCAGCCTTCTCTTTGCCCTTCACCCCACAAGCCATCACCACCACCACCCGTTCGAAGCAAAGCCAAAGAGAACGCATGAGAACAGTCAATCGCTCACTGAGCACTCATATCGATCTCTTTTGCTGTCTCTCTTTACTCTATTCCCTTATTTTATTCCCTTCTATCTTCCCTCTTGATGCGGGATAGTGCTCTTTTTATTTTAGTGAGAAGTAACGAGAGTGATGTGGGTGTGGTGGTGGTGCAAAGAAATGGCGAGCCGAGAGATATGAGGAACCATGGGCACTGGGAGGTGGGGAGGGAGCGGCGCGTGTGGAGCCATGGGGGTGATGGGGACGGGCGTGGAGGAGCCACAGAGGGTGGTGGAGTACAAGGACGGAAGAGCCACAGGCAGACAAAGGGAGATGGAGGAGCCGCGGGCTGGAGGTGCACACGGAGGGGAGTGGGGGGAGAGAGAGGGTTGGGCAATGGGTTTTATGTGATTATTTGACAATAATTTGTCCAAAATTTTATTATAACATTGTAAAGAAATGATAATCTGGATAGCCACCCCTCTCCAACGCATTCCAGATTGTCTTCCATGAGGCAATCTATATTGTCAAGATAATCTGCATTACCATCCAAAAAGCATACCAAGCGCAGAAATCTAAATTACCACATTAAACTGCCAATAATCTGAATAGATTGCCCGCTATCAAATGCAACCTAAGAAATTTGTTATTCCCTAGTTATCCATTAGTTGATATCATTCACTGCAACGCGGCCAGCTGTCACTGTAACTTCAAAGCAATGGTTCTTTTAAAAATTGACGATAATGTATATTTTCTTTCTTTCCAATATTATTTGATATTAATTTTTCATAATTTTGTTTAGTAAATTATTTTTAAATATATCTTACCAAAAAATTGGTACCCTGTAATTATTATTTAATAGGATATTGGAGGGAACGTTATAAATGTAAAATATATTACAAGTAATTGCTAGTGTATGTCCATGATAGTTATTATAATACAAATAATCTTTTTATTAATTCTCCTACCTCTCCTTATATTTGCCTAAAAGTTGAACATCTTTTTTAAACGAAACTAGAGATATCTCTCTCTAACTATTTTCAGATAGAGAAGGTCCAAGGGAAATATGGTTCACCGTTCTGGGCCATTGATCTTCTTGGTCAGCGGACATCCCTCTTTGTCATGTGCTCTAGCCATCTTGTCCTGGTTTGGATCCGGTTTCGGCTGGCGGTGGAAATCAGACATAGCAAAACTGTTGGAAACCAGTATTAATTTTCAGACATAGTAAACTGTTGGAAATTATTGATTTACATGCACGGCTTTGGAGGCATACTTTACTATGTAGTCTACATATTTGTGGGTGCATTTGGAAATCAGATAATAAGATGCGACTTGCCCTAGGCACCTAACATAACTCACTGCAAGTCTACAATCTGTTCTCGTTATTTAAGTTTCAAAAATAACTTCTTACAAAATTAACAACTACGTGTAAAAAACCATCACGAATCCTTCACACGCGCATGTACACAAACACAAAAAAAAAACAAGAAAAAAAAAGAAAAAAAAGGAAATAAAGATTACCAAGTTGTTATTAATGCTTAAGGGTGCGCATCATCCCATCATATTTTTTCAGGTGCTCAATTATAATCGGCAATCCAAAATGTACCAACCTGACGGAAAGCTGAGGTTTAGTATCTCTCATGAAGCTGGTATAACAGCGACGTATTATTGCTTGTCTATTTTTCCTGAAAAGGACTTCCCAACAAAAATAAGCCTCCATTAGTTTCTGGTTCTCTGTTAAATTTTTCCACACAGTGTCATATATCGTTATGTTAAAGTACTTTGGCAAGGTTGACTTCATTGATGGTGACGATTAAAATCAGAGGGCTTGGATCTATTTCTGCTTGGTGGAAATAAGAGGTATCTCTTAAGGTGCATCACAACTATTCAGCTAGATTTTGCTACAACGCTTTATTATCATTATTTTATTATAAAAAATATTTAAGATATTACATTATTATTTTTTTATATATTTATTATTTTTAAAAATAATATTTATTTTTTAAATTATTCTTTTCATTCTTTGTAGTGTCTCTTGGCCGCCGCCTATCTCCCCACCACCCCTGATCCTCTGCCTCCTTCGCCTGCCCTCCCTTATCGGCACCATTTGTGGTTTTTTTGTACCCACCTCACTCTCTGGTGCCATCCACAGCTCCTCCACCCTCGTTTGTCTGCGGCTTTACTGTCTTTGGTCCCCTAATACCCTCCTCCTCCCCCCCCCTCAGTCGGCGCTCACAACTCCTCTTGCCACTCGCTTGCTTGTGGCTCCTCCGCCTATGACTCCATCGCCCTTGGTCCCCCTGCAAGTGCCCGCGACTTCTCCCCCACCATCGCTGCTCTCTTCTCTACCCTCTTTCCCTTCCACCGCTTGGCCGGCTGCCCCTTCCTCCTCTATCACTTGGCCGGCCACCCCTTCCTCCACCACTCGTGGCTGCCCTCCTTCTTCCTCCTTCTATATCACTTGGGCCCGCTGCTCGCCTACCCCACCGTCGCTCGTCTCTTCGCTGCTCTTTCCCAACCTCCTTACTGCCACACACCAACTCCTGGTGGTGCTCCATCGGGGAGGAGGAAGGAGGGGGAGGGGGGGGGCGGTTGTGGGAGGAAAGCGATGCGACTTCCAAAATGCTCCACTATTTTATTTTTTTTGATTTTAAGATCGCATCTAAAAATTGAATTATTTACTGTACCAACCATACATATGGATAGTTTTATGGATATTTAAAACTGATTGCTGATAAATAGACCACTGTCATCCATCTTAAAATGAGTGTTTAAAAAATAGCCAACAGTAAAATGACTCAAAGGAACTTTGAAGTACCGTAGCAAAACCCTTGTTCAGCTACAATTATCATATGATGGCAAGCTCAAGATAACAGGAGGAACATTCATTTTCTTATAACAAATATGATCATGCTCTTTGTTAAACAGCCTGGTAATAGTTTGGGTCTTGCACGAATAAATCAACCAACTCGAATGTTACATGCAGTCTACTCTTTTCTGGCCACCAACCTTGGCCCCGTTACAACCACCAGCCTGTAAGAACCTAATTGGAAGAGTGTTATAAATGTATAAGGCTCCCAACCTACTGTTCAAGCTTCATCCCTCAAGGAAGTTAAACAGTTTCAGAGATACTTGCTCCGATAGGAAGGAAGCAAAAATATGGGCATGAAGAGAGTTCTGGCATGGCATTGTTTGCTTGCTCTCTGCTCATTGGCATCAGTTTCACGAGCGCAGGACTCGGCTTACCTGAACCAACTTGTCCCTTGCTTGAGTACCCCAACTCCAAGAAGACTCCCTCAATCAGCTGCTGCAACCCTTTGAAGTCTCTGATCATAAAGTCGGATCCTCGATGCCTCTGCAGCATGCTGGGTGGCAACTCGGGGACACGGCAGGTTTGGGTAAGTATGTCAGAGGACCAGCTATTATCTGCAAGGTGTGGAGAAAAACTTCATGCTGGCTTTTGCAAAAGCAAGCACCTCAACTCTGATGGGGAGTTGATAAAGAATCCCTTATGATATGGCCTTTTGTTTCAGGTCCCATAACCCTCCAAGTCTCCAAGATAGATCAATTTTTTGATAAACAATTCGATGTGCAGGATGGAACAACTTAATTTTAGTAGGAAACCAAATAGAGTACTTACATTGCACAGCTTAGGATGATAAACATTAAGAAAGTAAACTTGATGTGCAGGTTTCAGCAAGAAAAAAACAACGGTCTCAAACTCGGCTGCGGAGTTTCCTGGTGCAAATGCTGTGAATGTTATGGATGTCCTCCTGTCATTGATGGCTCATACCATTTGGGCTTCTCTTGGATAAAAGTCCGAAACAAGTTACTGGTTCGATCTGCTATGGGGTGAGCTTCCTTTTCCTACATGTCTCACTCTTGCATTTGTTTTTCCTCGTTTGATTGCATGATGTTGTGCGCTTAAAAGCAGTATATGCTGAAATAGTAACACAATTTTGAGCCTAAGACAAATATACATGGAGATGAAGCATGGATCACAGAGATATGTAGAGGTTAACCCAGGTGATGATGAAGTCCATCTGGAGGAAACTTGATTTGCGGATTAATGTCTTTTTTCCGTAACAAGGATTTGTTGATTAATGTCACAAATGTAATGATATAGACCTAAAAAGACATTGCCAGCCAACAACGTGACTCTACCAACTTCCTCATCAGGAGGAAGCTTGATTTGTTGATCAATGTCTTTTTCCCGCAACAAGGATTTGTTGATTAATGCCATAAATTAATGACATTAACCTAAAAGACATTGCTAGACACCAAAGCAACTCTACGAGCTTCCTCTTTCCTTGTTGTTCGGAAAACTTGCAGGATTGCCACCACATGGATTTGAATCTGCACCTTCCAAGCACAGGAACAGAGTGGAGAAGTAACAACAGCCTACCAACGTCCTATTGGCTAAAAGCCTAAGAACACTATAGCCTATCAAGGGAGGTATAGAACAGTAAGTGTGATAGTCCCACATCGGTGGGGTAGGAATTTAAATAGGATTTATAATAACTTACATGGGCTACTACCAACAACTAGGTCCAGATATTTTTGGACCGCGTGGTTTAAGGTCTAAACAAGTTGTTGGGTCAGTAATCGGTGTGGAGGATGACAGAAATAGTATCAGAGCCACTCCCGATCTGGATACTATCATGTGGGACTATGCTGGATACTATCATGTGGGACTATGCTAGAACAGAGCGTCACCGACATGGTGGGCTGGTGAATCGAGGACGGTGACAGCGGCATGATGGGCGAAAAATTTAAGTGGGGTTTATAATAACTTACATGGACTACTACCAACAACTGGGTCTATGCATTTTCAGACCGCGTGGTTTAAGATCCAAACAAGTTGTTGGGTCAATGGTCGGTGTGGAGCGTGACAGTAAAAGAACCACAAAATCAATCTAAAAGCAAAGCAAATCTAATTGAATTTGACCCTAAACTCCTCTTCTGAACTTTGGGCTATAACCTGTGGAGCAAAAATTTTGGAGACTGATTGTGTCTCACGGGTCTTATGATCTTCCATTAACTAGATCAACTTGCCACCGTGGTGGCAACCTAGTAGAACGGGCCGCTGTCTTCCAACCAAGTGGCCCGGGTTCGAGTCGCTATGGATGTTGCGGTTTTGATTAAATATCAGGACGCATATGACCATGAGGAAGCTGATCCTGCTGGCCCGAGCACAGACTTTGGAAAAGGTTTCCTGTCCTTTGGCCTGTGATGGTGTTGGGGTGACATACTTATCCGTTGGGCTTGGTCACGCTCAGGGGTGCAAACTTATGGCTGAAACTTAAAAAAAGGAGGAAGCTGATGGTGTTACCTTGTCAGGGTGATCATTGATGAAAATGAAGTTTAAAATGAATTTACTGAATAGTTGCCGACCCCTTTTGATCCCAATTTACTGTACCAATAAACTAGATCAACTTATGGCTGAAAACTTAAAAAAAGAGGAAGCTGATGGTATTACCTTGTCAGGGTGATCATTGATGAAAACGAAGTTTAAAATGAATTTACTGAATAGTTGCCGAATCATCTGGAGAATTTGCTTAGCTGAACTCCACAGGAACTTTATCAGTGAAAACTCGCCAAATTAGCTGGAGAATCCCCTGCATCCTTCAAGGAACCTTTTATGGCTCATTTGACTCCGCGTGACCGCTTCCATTTTGTCCCCGAACTTTCCACTGTAGATAATGTCAAAATTACTAGTTGCTTGATAACGTCTACCTTAGATTCTTCTTCCAGTTAATCTGACAGAAAAGAAGAATATAATTGATAAAAAGAATTGATCGGAGCTCCATTATTCCATCAAAAATCAGTGATAAGAAAATGACTTCAGGAGCTCATCTCCGGGGTCCATGGAGTCCACAATGGAGATTTCATTCAATGGTACAAGAAATACAAATATTATACCATCGATACAGGTGTGAGCATAACCGTGAAGAAAATTCATCATAATCAGGTACTTCAATTGTGGATGCTGCTATCCTTAATAACGCTCCCATATAAACCATGAGCACTAGAGATGTTTAGGTATGACTTAGTCTCCTAAAATCTCATTTCTGCAGTTTCATCAATCATTTTAGGATGATTAAATCAGGTAAGGCTTCCAAAACATAAGGGAGATTGACGTCGACTTCAAGTGAGTACACAGATACCCCAAACAACAAGTGATCTTGTCACACATCTGAAGAGGCAGTTGCCATTTTACCTCAAACTGTTTCCAACTCTTTAAATTTTTGAAGGCACCTGTTCCTGGTTTCCATGGTTAGTTGCACAGATCATAGTCAAATTCAAAATCTTATTCCTTTTATTCAGTAGCATCAGATATGCGGAAAATGCAGCAGAGCAGAATTACCTCACCAACATGAATACAACCTATAAATAATATTCCTGCAGAACCACCATCCTTCATAGTGTACATCTCACATTACAGACCCAAATCAAGCCAGTATCTATGAAGAAAGGCTTAAAGTTACAGCTCCTGCATGATTTAAACTTATCTTGCATATAAGAAGAAAAGAAACTGCCAAGGCACCAGCAGAAAGGCCCAATAGTAGTCCAGAAGGAATTAATTTCGAGTCGCAGCCAACCGTATACCTGAAACACAACCGATGAGTTAAACCTAGCTGAAGACCCAACAGCCAAACCACTAAGAAGCCTCCACAACAAGTGGCAATGGTTGTTGATAAAACATAAATGAGGAAAAAAAGCACATACCAAATACAGCAGCAAAGAGGAAAGCAGACCCAAATCCAATGGCATCACCTACTGCCTTCGTCTCAGGTGACTGCATGAGATAATATGCCTACACCAACAAACATCACCGAACCAACATGAGTATTACTTGCAGCAAGGAAAAAAAAATACACTTGCAATATCATGATAAAACATCACATCAAGGAGACGAAGAACGATGACTCCGCAGGATGTATGACTAAAATGATTACACTGACAAAAGCCCCTTAAGAGGCACTAAATGTAAGGCAACAAAAGAATGGAAATTTTTCTCTCGCCCATGAAAATCAGCAGTACCATAAGCTAAAAGAAGGGCAATACTAGTAACATCCTGTCAGAAAGAGCATCGCAAGAAGCATCACAAATCAACTGAATATTGGGCTTTGAAAGATATCTCCCAACAGTGCACATGAATAATGTGAATCCTGCAAGGCTGTATTCTGCATTTAAAAAGAGAATATAATATCTGTGGCACTATTCTGAGCATTCCCGATCCCCTATAAACTGAGCTTCCGCAATGCATGAATTAGAAGAATTTATAAGCCCACCAAGGAAAATGATGAGAAAATAACTTCTAGTGAAAATGAAAGCGGAGCACACCTTCATCTACCTTAATGTCCTCGTGGACTAAGTGGGGGAGAAAAGAGTGAAGCAGCTTTCTACGAAGGCTTGGGATCAACTTGTTCTCGCTCTGTTGTGCCAGGTTTGGAGGGAGTGAAACTCTAGGATTCTTTCTTTTTTTTGTTTGTTAGAAAAAAAAAAAACCAATATGCTTGGTGTCATAGGAAGATTTGTTTCTAGAAGAGGTGCTGAGAGTCATGTAGCTATGTCCATTGAGCTCACTAATCTTCGGTAATCAGGCTCTTAGGCTACTGAATTCTGTTTCTCATTCCTAATAAATTGCTAGGGAGGGAGGTTCCCTTCCCCCTCCATTATGCTCAAAGAAGGATCTGCTGTTCCTTTATTCTGAGGTGAGCGAATTTGTCTGGGTCTCAAACTAAATGATCTTTATCCCTCCCCCACCCTTTACAATTAACAGCATGAGTTTTTAGCCAGATCAAGACAGGAAATAACAGGTAGCAATGTCACACAAGTTCCAAACAATTCGAAGACACAAGGTCAGCTAGTTACCAAATTCTTCAAAAGAAAGGAAAGAACAAACGCTGGATTCTAGTTACTTACAACGGCCATGAGCGCAGCACCGGATAGTCCTCCAAGAATAGAGCCTTTACTTCTGGATCTCGCATCTGTAAATAAAGAGATGAGTCTTCAATTAATCAATTGAAAAAAAAAGAAGAAAGAATTAGGGGTCTAGATGCAGGGAGTGATTAAAAATTTCTTCATTTTCGTGAAGACTTGAAGGGGGAAGGAGTAAAAGGATTACAAGCAAAGAGGCCTCCACCCAGAAGAAGGGTGCCGTAGGCCGCACAGGTGGCAGGGGCGACGTCGACGAGAAGCTGAGCGCGGCAGCGGAGAGAGACGGTCTTCTTCTGGAAGTCATTCTTCCACTTCCGCTGAAAATGGGGTGAGGAAATGAAGTGGTGAAGTGGGTTCTTGGTTTGCGGCGGAAACAAGGGGAGGGAGGAAGAGGGAGCTACGAGAAAGACACGCGGCGGAGGAAGTCGACATGCTCGTTCGGTCGACCTCGGACACGGCCACTGAAGATGGGGGATTGGTTCTTGTACCGGTATTACGATGATGACGATGGACCCGGCAAGGGCCGGGCCGGAGTTCCTAATGGTAATTGGTAGATGACGACGTTAGAGAAATTCTTTCTGCACCGCGGTGTAAAAAATCCGAGTACACCGTCTTATCCGATTAACCTATATAATTTTATTTTTAACATATATTTAATATTTATAGATATTTTTTTTTATTAAAATTTTATATAATAAAATATTTTATTTTTATAAAAAATTATGACATCCGATCTACAAGATATCACAATATTTACGTCGGATGCCATAATTTTTTACAGCACGAAGATATTTTCGTCGTTCAAAATTTTCAAATGAAAAAGCTGAGTTACGGACATTAAATACGCGTTGAAAAGTGGTTGGATAAAAATATCCTTCTTATATTATGATATCTGAGGTGATATTATGGCATCCAAGGTAAATATGATCTATGCCATAATTTTTACAAAAATAAGGATATTTTATCATAAAAATTTGAATGATGAAATGTTCCTGTTTTTGAAAAAAAATTATGATATCCGAGGTCAAAATATGACATCCGAGGCAGGGATATTTTGTCATACAAAATTAATCTATAAAGTATTAAATGCGTATTGAAAAATGATAACTACGTGGACCAATCGAACAAGACAGTGTACTCTACGTCGAATTTTCTACACCGCCCGTGGTGCGTAAAGAATTACTCACGACATTATGGGTGAGGAGAAATTCTTTGTGCACCGCGAGCTGTGTAGAAAATCAGACGTGAAGCACACCGTCTTATTCGATTGGTCCATATAGTCATCATTTTTCAATATGCATTTAATGTTTGCAGATCAATTTTTTATTAAAATTTATATGATAAAATATTCTATCTTTGAAAAAATTATGACATTCTGTGGCATAATATGTTTCAGGATGTCATAATATGGCCTAAGATATTATAATATGAAAGAATATTTTTGTCCAACAACTTTTCAACGCACATTTAATGCTTACAGGTCAGTTTTTTCGTTGAAAATTTTGAATGATGAAAATATCTTTGTTCTTTGTAAAAAATTATGACATCTTGTGTTATATTATGACATCCTATAGACAAAAATTATGACTTTCTGGATGCAGGATGTCATAATATGGACATAAAATATCATAATTTTTCAAAAAAAAGATATTTTTGTCGTACAATATTTTTAAATGAAAAAACTGATCAGCAGATATTAAATATGTGTTGAAAAATGATGACTATATGGATCAATCGGATAAAATAGTGCGCCACATAGAATTTTCTACATCGCCTGCAGTGCACAAATAATTTCGCTATGGGTGAGTGTTCTCATGCCTCGATACTTCGACCCTATCGTAGGCCCAACCAATCCTCTTCTCCAGCTTCAAGCAAGCATCGACACAAGCTTTAAGTCGGCCCCTATTTTGCAAGCAGAGAAATTCTTACTGCATCGTGGGCAGTGTAGAAAATCCAACATGGAGTGCATCGTTTCATCCGGTTGGCCCACATAGTTTCCATTTTTCAATGCATATTTAATGCTTACAAATTGATTTTTTTATTAAAAATTTTATATGACGAAAATACCTGGATCTTTTGCAAGAAATTATGACATCCGACCTGTAGGATATCATAATATTCACGTCAGATGTCATAATTTTTCTATAGCATAAGGATATTTTCATCATTCAAAATTTTCAAATGAAAAAGCTGGCCTACGGAGATTAAATGCGCGTTGGAAAATGGTTGAATAAAAATGTCTTTCTCATATTATGACATCCGAGGTGAAATATGACTAGAACTGTTAAGACGGGCTGGTCCGCCCCGATCCATCTCGACCCATCTTGATCCGCCTCTAAACGGGTCGGACGGGCTGGCTCGTTTAACAGGCGGGTTGGAAAAATCTCAATCCGACCTAACCCACCATGGGTCGTGGGTTAAATAGGTCAACCTACCAAATTTTTTTAAAAAAATAACAGTAATAACGAGAAATTATTAACATTATATTTTATTGTGCAAGAATATATATAGGAAGAAACCATAAATTAAACCTAGATGCTTTCCAACCTACAGTTCAAGAAACAATCGTGATTTAAATTACAAGTTACAAAAAGTCAGAACTTATAGGGTAGAAGCTGCTGTTCCCCATTTCTCTAGTTCTATTGCAAGTAAAGAATCCAAAAGCACTAATGCTGAAAAAGGGAAATCCTTAAATGTCTCAGCAAAATAGCGTTGGTATTAGTTTTGAGGTTTGAAAATAGTTGCATGAGGCAACTTAGATTTCTTCCGGTACTCATGTGATGGTGATCCACATAGCTTGAAAAATTTGTGCAATTGCTCCACCTAAGAATGATTCAGCCACGAAGGATTAGATGTGGATGAAACTTGCCACAACCAACAACTATAAAGAAAGAGAAAACTATTTAATGATAAATAGATAAATATTTTTTATCACTTCTATCCATCTGGACAATATACTAATGCTATTTTTGGTTGCAGAAAATATTAGACCAAAGGGAATAACAATAGAACAGAACAGAAAATAAAAACAAAAGAAACAAAGAAAGTAAAAGGAATTTGGGTTTGGGAAGGGACAAGGGTAAGGGGATAAGGGGGAGGGGATTGGGTTTGGCCATTGGGGTTNAGGCTGATTAATATATATATATATATATATATATATATATATAT
>KE504653.1:1430398-1441693 GCA_000441515.1 Elaeis oleifera | reverse complement strand
AAGAAACCAACGTGAAGGAGTGGAGAGGAGAAGGAAGAGAGAGAGAGAGAGGAGGGAGGGAGAGGATGAGAGGGAGAGGAACAGAGGGCCTTGGAAGAGAGAGAGAGGGAGGGAGAGGATGAGCGAGAGAGGAACAGAGGGCTTTTGGAGGCCATTAGAGGGCCATCGAAACTATCGGAGGGCTACGAAGGATGCTGGAGGGCTGGAAGAAGGGCTCTGCCCTCCTCTCGATCGAAATAGAGGCTTCGACTTTACTAGATATCGGCAAAATAATTTGCCTCTTTTTCTGTTGGGCGGAGAATGGAGCCCCTTCTTTGGCCCTCCAGCAGCCTCGGCAGCCCTCTGGCGGTCCTCTCTCGCTCTCTCTCTGCTTCCCTCTCCCCCTCCTCTCTCTCTTTTCCTATCTCTGTTCTCCCTTCGCCCTCTTTGCTGTCTGTTTGGGCCTGATACGGAATGGCACGGGGGCGTATCAAACCGTGCCACCAACTGACCAGTCCAGGCCCTAGTACTAGAACTGTGAACCATGGTAAATACAGATTATTATTGCATGAGCAGGTCACACCATTTTATCTGTTTCATATTATTTATAATATCCTTTGTGACTGCAAACTCAGATATTCTAGTTTTGTGATTTTTTTTTTGATCTAAGAGTCATACTTTGGTGACTTCAGGTAAGAGAGATGCCAAATGTGTTAATACTTCCTCGGAGTGCAGATTACAGTGAAGAAGTATGGATGGAAATCAGGGAGAAAGCAATCACTATATTGCAGTCATTTTTCTTGATGGAGTTATTCCAAACAATGCTGTTCTGATGAAGATGAAGAAAAAAGTGAAACTGGGTATGAGGAAGACCAGTCGGAGAAGCAAGTCAAGTCAAGGGTTTCTGATGGTGAGGAGCAGACAGATGAGAGTCATTTAAGCTTGGAGTATTATAAGAAAATGATGTCCATCAATTGAAGGACTCTCAGGCTTCAGGTCTGTCTCAAACCATTGGCTCTAGATCTGAAGGAAGGCACAGTAGATCTGGTAAGAAGGTAAAAGAGACCTGCTCGCCGTAGATCCCAGCAGAAGTCGGATGATTTTTCAGCAGTGGAAAGTGATTGTAATTACACCTCGCGTCGGGAGGATGATACTGCTATAAGTTCTCGGTTTGCTTCTCCTGAGGATTCTAGAATAAACAGATTTGTCTTGTGGAATCAGCAATGGGATCAACTCCAGAAAAACAAACGGAAGTAAGTACAGGGCTTAGCAGAAAATCTGTTGAGCTGCTGAGAGATGGTTTTGTTATAGCATTACATGCAAGAGACCGTCCAGGGTTCCATGTGGCTAGGCAAAGAGTTCCAGGTGGTGGGGGGTGGTTCCTTGATACGATGTCTAATGTAACAAAAAGGGATCCAGCTGCACAATTTATTGTTGCCTTTAGGAGCAAGGTCTTGTTTTGGAACTTTCTTCTGCTTTATGTTTCTGCTTTCTCACTTCTCAAGTATGTACTATAGTTGGTATTACTCTCCTGCTTGCGGACCTATGATGTCTGTTTACCTCATTTTACTTCAGGACACACTAGGTTTGCGATCCTTTGCTGCTGGCGGGAAACTTTTGCAGGTCAGATTATATAGCCTCTATTTTTTTGATAAATAAGATACAGCATTGGTATAATATGTAAGTGGTGATATTGTTGGATGATATTATATTGGATACTGAGAAGTCGGTATTACAAATTCTTTAACTCATAGTATAAGCAAATGATGAAGGATGAATGACGTCAACATCAATTTGGTGAGGCTTATTGGATTATGGTTAAGGCTTTAAAAACATGACTCTGATTTCTAGAAGAGCAGAATGAAGATCATTATAGTACTTTGCATTTTTCATGTGGTGCATGTTATGGTTATTAGCTTGAGCAAGGGCATTTGATCATAGATCATCCAACTCTTACCTTTTCTTATAAGTTGATCTTCACTTCCCAGCACTGATATTAGCTATTTAATGATTCACTTGACCTTGAACCATTCTTTTATATTCTGAAACTTTGGGAGCAAGTTTTGGAGTGGAACAAGTATCTCATCAGGGGTGATAACCAATATAAACAAATACGATGGAAAAAAATGCATAGTAACAGTATCTCAGTTTCTGCCATTAGACATCTGTCTACTTGCAATAACTAATTAAAACCTGAGAGAAACATGAGACACACATAAATAGTTATATCTTCTTGATACCATAATTTTAGTTGTTGGTATCATTATTACATAATGGCTATATATTTCATTGTACTTTTTCAGGTAACTTACCAGCTATCCTTACTTTCTTTTAATGTTTCCATATAGAGAACCTTTTGGGACTTTCTAAAATTTCCAAATAAAACATGAAATAGAATTAGAACACACAAAACATTCTCAAAATTATCCTTCCGGATCCAAACTTGAAGATGCAATTTTTTCTATAATTCTTGAGCTTGCGTTACGTGGATCAATTGCTCATCAGAGAAAATTTTATCTCATGCATGTACTGTCAGTTAAATCCTTGGTGCTTCAAAACTTGACATAGAATTGAGGGATGTTCAAATATAATATTTTCTAAAATGAGCTGTGTTGCATGGACATGGATGCAAGGATTGGATTTATTTTTAAATACACGGCCAAGGCTTTTGGCTTTGCAAAAGAGAAATGTGATTCAAGAGCATGTAGGAAAAATAATTTAACTAAATTGGATATACTTGATGGATTTGGAATATTATATAAGTGAAACCTTTGAAATTTCTTTTAAGTGTTTCAATGTGCATGTTTCTTATCCAAACTACAAAATTAGCTTAAGGATAAAGGGAAATTCACATTTCACAAAGTTATTTTAATGCGTTATGTAGCTTTTTAAAAGAAAAAAAAAAATCAAATCCTACTATCAGGGTCACACTATTGGTGGAACTCATTGCTAGAAAGGCCAATTTTCCATCAATATCTAAAGTTGCAAAGAAGGAATTTGATAATTGTCTAAGAGTTTTGACTTGCAAATACGTATCCAACATGAATTCTTTGACGTAGACACTGGAGTCCAAGTAATGTAAAAGACAACTTTTTAACCATGAGAGGTAAAAAGAATAATTAATAGGCTTTTCTATTGGGTTCCTTGTACAACTGCACTCACCATTAGAAAATCATCCATCAGCTTTCCTTTATTTGTTTGTTTATGGAAACATGCAAGTTTAGAGTATTTGAGAGTTTCATGGGAATCGATTAGGGTCTATCTCAATCTTTTATTCATTAGCAGCATTCCTTTTAGCATTCAATGCCATGTCTTCATTATTTGGATGGATCGCATGCTTTAAAGTGCTTTATCGGGAGTGTATTGCATCCTTATTGTAGTTAATAATAGTTTGTTGCTCTGGGCTCAAGAATAACATCTATTTTTATAAACTGGTGCTGAAAGGTAGTGCTCTGGAAACATTTAGAATAAGAAACAGTAATCAGGAAGCAGGTACAGAGTGAATTTCCTGAGAAATGCTGAACTGAGTGCAGCACTAAGCTTTGCCCACCTTAAAACTTCTTATAATTAATGACAATAGACACCTGGCTATGGAAAGCATGCAATAGTCACTTCTGGAATGGAAGTTGGTCTGATTTTTACATCCCTTATCATGAAAATTTATATGTAGCATCAATTTTTTGGCAATAACATGGCCATTGACTTTGTAAAGGAAATCTGAATTTAGTTGAATATTCATGTCCACAAGGCTGTTTGCTTGAACAAATTTCTGGCATTTGTTTTGTTCACTTCTTTTATAAAATTGTTCTATCAATAACTTTACTGGAGTCATATGATGACATGATGATATCTGTTGTGAACTAACTCTGAACAATGATATGCTACAACTAATGTAATTATGATATCTTACGGAAATAAATACAATTTTGTTATTTCTCGATCTAATTTAGTTATCCTATCTGATACCAGATTAATAGAAGAATGGAATTTGTATTTGCAAGTTATAATTTTGATGTGTGGGAGAGTTGGATGCTAGAAGGTTCTGTGTTGGAAGAATGTAGACTGGTGAATTGCAGAAATCCATTGGTATGTATCTTCTTTATCTTTCAAAGTGATAAGGTTTAAGCCATTTACTTTGTTTTAGCTGCATAAAGTAAATCTTATACCTGTTTGTTACCTGTACTAGTTTGGTAATCAGTAAAATATGTATTATATGCTGTAGAGTCAGCAAAATACTCCATATCTAAGAGATACACATTGATGTGGTATTTATCAGTTTCTTTCCTTTCTTAGAATGTATTGACTGGTACATTTAAGACACAACAATATTTTTGATATTTTCCAATTTAGGAAAACCAACTAGACCTTAACATTCAAGAATGTTTCTTTTCTGAAAAATTTTATATTGATGTTGGTCTATTGCTTTAGGATTAAAATGGTGCAATATGTATTTTCTACTTAACACTGGTGTGTATCTGAGACACTTAAGTGTATGATGTGTTTGTATGAATCAAAATTTGTATTTTGCATCGTGACCATTTACAATTAGGCTGTCCACAAATTTTGCATTGGAGTATGCATTTTCTGGGTTGCTTATCTGGTGTCAGTGCATGCTAAGCGTCAACATGGTATGACTGAAGATGTGTATCATATTCATCACTGATTGTTACGGGCACTATATGTGAATCTTACAATCTTGTGGCTTCTAATTTATAGCAAAAACATTGGCCAGCTTGTTCACTAGTAATGCTTAATCTCTCTGTGCATCAAAAGGTCATAATGTTTATATATGTGAATTGCAAAAAATAAGGATTGATAGGGGTCAATAGGTTTACACTGCAACTATTTTTCCATAAAAGATATTTTGTTCCTTGATGAAGCACCAGGAGAGCAATCATAAGCAAAAGATTATGCACTCTTCATATGCTAAAGTTTGATATTTTGAGTTGATTCATAAGGAGAGAAGTTTGTTGTTCATACATGTGGAAAAATCATGAAGATGAAAAGAAATCATTAGGAACATGCTGATTGTTTAAAGATTGTAATAAACTTTTTTTTTCCAAATTCTCACCATAGTTTATGAATGATAAGCAAATTAATCTAGATTTGGATGAGCATTTTCTTCTTCAGTTTGCTGTGATGAAGATATAGTGTAAATTTGAAAGTTAATTGAGAAATTAAATTGATATGTAGAATGATGAAATTAGAGCCCATCACCAATAATGGGATTTGCTAATAGTTTAGGTCCGAGGCTGTGTATGGAATGCATCAATACCTGGTATGGCTCTGTTGACTATGAAAGTCTCTTGCGTCTAATAGAGAATCTTGTTGAAAAATTTTGCCTGGTTAAACTAGTAATCTCTTCATAACATGAGATATACAACAATCGCATTGGCCTTTTGGCTAGAAATAGACTATCGTCTGAGGGCTAAATGCAGTTGGTATTAGAGCCATTTCTTTTGGTGTTTAAGAAGGTAAATGCTCAGTCTCTATAAAATGCTGCAGAAACATGACATAGACAATTTAGAATATTCCTGAACTTTTTGACGAATAAAAGATGGCATGGAAGAAGCCAAGAAGTCAGGGCCGGTATGGCTGTCAGCCCTGATTCGAGCCACATCATATGTCTCCATCAAGATGGATGCGAAGGAATGACACTGTTGTTCTCTAAGCATGGCGCACATACCTTGTTAATGCCTTGATTGAGCGCATTCTTGCTGTGTATGAGATTCCTTCTGTTTCTTGTTTAATTCTGTGCTCATTGTATTTGAGTGCAGGCTGTGTTGGATGTACGCATTGAGATTCTTGCAGCTGTGAGTGAAGAAGATGGAGTTGCTCGATGGCTTGATTAAGTTATTGTTTACAAAAAAAAAAGAAAAGAAAGAAAAGTTACCTGTGACTTGTGAGAAATGCTTGAGTGAACCAAACTACTCTTAGTTTTTGTTTGGTTTTCCTCTTAGTTGGATCGTAAATCATTCAATTTTGAATACGTTTGTGTGGGAATCGATGTCCTTGCATGTACGATTATACAATTTCCAATTCCTAGTTTTTGTATCAACTTCAATATGAATTTTCTTAAAATTTGGCTCCCAATCCCTGCCTGCCTGATTTTTCCATTGTCATTGAGTGGCCCGCCTCACTAAAACATTGAAATTGCACTGCTTTTCTTATCCTAGTAGGACAACTGTATCGCAATCTTAGCATGCACATTTTATATTTTAGATCATTGCTAATCATTTCCTACTGATTTTTGATGGAAATGTTCTTGCTGATTGATGGCATAACAAAGGCTCATCAATGCCCATGACTCGTCTTGATGCTTTGTTTGATAGTCCATTATCCTCCATCATCACTTTTGAGGACTTGCAGGATTTATATTATGGTACAAATGCTACGAGCAGCACTAAGTTCGTACATACAGAAAGATTGGATCTATGGCGGCCTTTGCACAGGTATCGACGGGCAGACATCATCTTGCTAATCCGGCATGCAATTCTGTGTGTCATCTTCTTTCACATGAAACTCGACTGCTCAGTGTGTAATGCTGTTAGATGGGATGGGGAGCTGAGCAGGGAGCGTAGCGTTACTCTGTATTTGGCCATCTTTTTGCATGGGAAATCATGATGGTCAATCTCCTCTGTGACGACGAGAGAGGCTGGCGCCTAACACTAGTGGTAATTTCAGTCCAGACTTGTACGGATACTTGACACACTTGTGTCTTTCATAGTCCCGCATGTTGTGGTAAAAGGTCAAGACAAGTGGGGTGTGGAACAAGGACTCCGAGAACAACAGCTTCCTCTGGTTTTTCCCGGCCTCTCCCGGAGCCCGTTTCGTTCAGCAGCTTTCCAGGTTCTGACGCTTTCGTGCTAGCACGAGGCATGGAGGCAATTACGGATGTATTATAATGGATGAATGAAAAAATTAGCTAACCTTCTGGTCTTCCACTGCCTTGGTCCAAGCCGCTAGGTTGTGGGCATTTGACAATCTTGATCCAAAGAGGTGTTCGATTTGGGGTGAGCGACAAAAAATGAGCTGGTCCTAAATATAAGAATATGGTTCATCATGATACTGATCAACACCAAAGATTTCGTATATGCTGAAGAGGTTGATAGCTAAGATGGTCATATTTCTGTTGCCAATTGGGATCATAAAACTTTTGGGGAATAGCTTTAATATTCTACGTTTCTTCTTATTTAGTCCATCTCCTACAAGCTCTGTAAAGCAGCTGACATGGTGGAGACCCTTTAGCATTGCAAACATAAACTTGGAATCACAATATTTTACATTAAAAATCATCTCTTATCATCTTCTTCCTTCCACAGCTCAGGCCAGTTTTCTGGGCTTCCTCCCATCCTAGAAGGGAACCCTCCTTGTTTTGATCCCAGCTGGTAGTCAGAGTAGCATAAGCAATGCCCATCGCTGACGTCCCGAAAGAGAGTAGGATGGTCAGGAATGGCAGCCATCCAGGCACCTCCCATACGTTGCCTTTCTTGAGCAAACTTAGCACGTACAACAAGCCAATGCCCAATCCCATTGGGATCCCGACGGAGAACAGCATACGACGTATCAACCTATTGAACACATCTGGGGGTATCTCATCGTCTCCGTCGTTCTGAGTGTTATTGTTGATATCACCTTCTTCTGGCCTTCTGTTCTTATCCGAGGCAGTTTTTCCGAATCCTCTGCCTTGGCCTTGCAGCTCTTTAGCCCTTCTCTTTGAGGGCAGCATATGGACAGGACTTGTGGGAAGGATTGGAACTGGGCTTCTATTCATCCATGTAGAAGCTCTTGTAATGTGGAGAGGTGATGGCAGCGCCACTTGCTGAAGGAGAGTTTCCATGGCTTGCCTAAAGCTCTTGCTTTTGTTGCCACTTTATGTGGCTTTTGGTGCCACTCCTCGCTTGAAAAGATCTTATCCAGAACAGATGAGTGGTAGTGCCTGACTCTTATCAGATTTAACCCCACTGGTGTTTTGAGGGGTCGGTTCCATGTGAAGGATATAATGCTCTTATAGAAAACAACTTTCTTATACCGTCTTGAACCCTCTGCTTAAAGGGTTGGAAACTTGGAACGCCTTGGCAAACGTACGCCATCCATACCTGCTGCGACTGATAGAGAAAATAATGATATAAAAAGGAAAAAAAAATAAGAGAATAAAAGAAGAAAAAAAAAGGCACACAAAATTTATATGGGTCGATCTATTGATTTACATCCACGAACAGTGACGCTGCAAAAGCTTCATTATAAAAACTAGAGATTATCGAGTATAAAATTACTTCATAAATTCTAGCCTCCAATCCATCACGTATCTAGGATGCTCAATTACAACTACTCCTTTAAGATTATAAGGATATATATAATAGAGTAAACTGATTTAGACTCAAACTAATATCCTTATAACAATCAAAATAAATTCAAAATAAACTCAACTTTATTCTAAATAGCCTTTTAAGCACACTAATATTAGAAGAGAAATCATTTGATTCAACTGTTTAAACACAATTCTAATCCTATATTTGAATAGTAGAGATTTCAAACCTAGTTGTTTGACTGATTTGTCTTGGCAGGGCGCCAACCAGCCTCCGCTAAGCTAGCTGGCATCTTAGTTGGAGCAAGTGGGTGGCAAAAGGAACAGGAAGATTAGAGTGAAGAATTGGCATGGTGCTTGAATCTGTCAATCTTAAGATTTTCAAGATGAGCAAGGATCCTCTATGGTTCACACATGACATCGCATAATACTGTGCAGCCCTAGATGGACGCCATCAAAAATAAACTGTCATCAAATAACGTGCATTGTGTATGATATAGCATGTGTAATCTTAAACCATCTCTTAGCGTTGGCCACTCAGAATTGCACAATACTCAAAGGATTCTAGTTTTAGGCTATGGCACCTAGGGATGATAATTATAGCCAACTCATCGGATATCCGACTCGATCTGATCTGCATGGGATGGATTTTAATCGATTAAAAATTGAGGTAGATATGGATTCTAGATAAAATATTTAAAGCAGATTTGGATCAGTCCAAATGGGTATGGATATGATATTTTAATTATAGAATGCATACAAAAATTAATCAATTCGATCTATATCCAATCTATTGCCATCTCTAACCATAATCTATTTTAAGTACTGAATTATTAAATTATAGAGTTTTCATGGGCTTGCGGATTTTGCTGCTTAGTGATTTCATGCAAACTTTATATGCCTCCATGTGTTTTCATGCCTCGCAAGGGAGACCATCGTACAAAAGGGCCAATAGGGTACATATAATGCGTAATGAGTTAATTAACTTTGGTCTGCTTCTTGGATCAATTATTATTTTATATATGCTTTTTATTAACCAGAAATTATATATCTAGTTTTATTTTGATAACTATTTTATATATAGCCTTGTTTTGTTTCCTATAATTGGGCGTCCAAAATTAGTTTAAGTCAGAGGAGAGGAGCCCATTTTGAGCATTTGGTTAGTTCAAAGTGGAATATTGGTAACTTCTTTACATGTCCGGCTTGTTTTGGTGCATGTAATTAGACATTCAAACTTAGTTTAAGTCAAAGGAAAGGATCCATTTTTAGTATTTGGTTGGCTTGAAGTAGGGCCTTATTTGTGTGTGTGTGAGACAGAAAGCATATCCTGCACCATGTGGCGGTGCACAACAGCAATCACATGCTTGCATTCCTATCGACCAAACATCTAGATGACCAGATGATTGATGGAGCCCATCGGAGCGTACGTATGATTCATGTGGTCGCACATGGGCGGGCTTGAATGATAATTGTTAGATGTATGATTATTTATGCATTCAAAATTAAAATTTCTACGGATAACCCTTGCACTGGATGCTCCTCACCATCGTCGAGCAGTATCTTGGTTTCTCAATTCCAACTCTAAGTATACTTGATAGAAAAGATCTTCCAAACTCTTAAATGAGTCAAGGACCAAATCTGTAGAAGTTCTTTTATAACATTTCTCACCTATTAGAAGAAATATCTGAATTAGTCGCAACGACTGGAAGATGAATATTATCCACGATGGTTATGTGTAGCTCAACTTTATCAAACCATTAAATATATTCCTATCACTTTTTCGAAGGTTTATCTTTAATTAGAGTGCAGATCAATCTAAAACATATAAAATAAATTTCTATACGTGTTAGTTTGGGCCACATCTGGATGAGTTTAATCAAATAAATTACAACATTCTCCCACTTGATCCGACCTAATATAAGCATCTTCATTTTAATTATTTAAAATATTTCAAAATTTTTAATAAAATCTTATCTGGATCTGATGGTTGAAAACTAACGTGGCCATATTTAAACTTAATTCCTCTATAGGATATATACTATATGCTTGATTACAAAATAATTATCAGTATAAATTATGGTGATAAATATATTATCAATCAACACAAGACCTTCTATGTATCACAATACTAATGACATTTTATAGTCCAATTCTTTATGTGAAATTATACTTTATGAACAGATAAATTTTGTCTATTCCTTGATCATCTTTATATCATAGGATAAACAGCTAATTAGCATAAATAAATTGAACTTCATCATAAAATTCAATGTAATGACTTTATACATAGTGTTCAATACATATCATAAGCTATATCCCATATAATCCACCTGATCTTCAAAATCATAGGACTAAGTCCTTTAATCAGTGGATCTATAATCATCAGTTTTCTTTAATATATTTTACAGATACTATAATCTCTTTTATTCTTTCATGAAGAGCCAAGTAATTGATACTAATATTGTGATGACCCAAACCAAGGCCCAAGCCCAAGTTAAGAAACCCAAGCCCAAGCCCAAAAAAAAAAGAACAGAGGAAAAATCGGGAAGAAGACTCCCGATAGGAGTCTTCTTCTCCGATGATATCATCGCGATCAGGAGTCCTAGGACGGTCAGGAGTCCTAGGGCTCTCTATAAAGAGACCTCCTCCTTCCTTAGAAGCCCTCACCGATCTCTTCCTCCCTCTCTTCCTCCCTGATTTCGCCGATTGAAGCCGCGGCCCTTGTTTCGTGCTCGTCGTGATTTCTCACCGACGGGATCATCGGACGTCGAGGTAAGTCTTCCTTTCTCTTCCCCTCTCCTCTCCCTTCTTTCCAGTGCCTGTGGGCACGATTGCCGGCGACGGGTGTCGTCGGATTTTCGTCGAAGAAGGGACCCCTGTTCGGTCTCTTCTTCCCTTTGGTTTTTCGATGCCGGCGATCACTGCCGATCGCCGGCCTTGCATCTCCGAATCCGTGAGGGTTGCCCCCCTGTGCCGCCGGCCTTCGCCGTGCCGGCCGCGGTCCGGAC
>KE504653.1:1400923-1414556 GCA_000441515.1 Elaeis oleifera | reverse complement strand
ATATATATATATATATAATCTCAAATTTAATGCTATAGAGATGTAAGTCCTTTAAGATAGTCTAAATAGTCCTAAGGATTTATCTCTATAAATCTCAACATTGATAACATAAGCGGCTTCATCCATATTTTATATTTCAAAATCTTGGGATAAAATATTTTGATTTCCTTCAATAGACTAAAATCACTATTGACAAGCAGAATATAATTTACATAATATGAAAATTATGAACTTACTCCCACTGACCTTCAGGTATATACATTAATCAATAAAACTTTCTTTAAACCTAAAGAACATGATTATCTCATCAAGATATCATGGTGTAAAAAGTCCATTTAAATCGATAACTATATTTTTTAAATTTGCAAATCATGTGCTCTTGTCCACTGGCCAAAAAAACCCTTGGATTGTTCTAGATCACTATCAAGAAAGATTGTTTCTATATCCATCCAATGTAACTCTAAGTCAAAAATAAGCTACTAAGGTCATGATTATTTTAAAAGAGTTCTTTGAAGAAACAGAAGAATAAATCTTTTAAAGTTAATGCCCTCTTTTTGAGTAACCCCTTACCATAAGTCTGACTTTTTATTGTTTGACCTTTCCATTGGAATTTCTTTCAGTTATATAGATTCTTTTGGAACATATTTGTCGCATCCTTTATGTAGGTCAACTTATTTCTATACATGGTTGTCATCCATAGAGCCAGCCCAGCTCTTCTTTTATGGCATCCAACTACTGTAAGGATTTCTCACCTTTCATGGCTTATAAGAAGATCTTAGAGTCATATCCTTTTTCATCTATATTAGTCAGATACACCACATAATTTAGAGGTGTGGTAGTATTTTTTTTATTTTAATAGATCTCTAGAGAGCTATCTTTTGATTCACTTGTGACAGTGGTTAGACAGTTACTTCTTTGACAATAGAAATCTCATAGAGTGGACCTTGATAAAGTGATAATCCCTCTTATATGTTATCTCAAGAAATAATAATAGAAATCATCACTTCAGTCTGCTTTATAGGTCCAGTATTTGCTCAAAGATGATGTCTTAAGATTTTTCACTTCCACTAAAATATCATTTCTAAAATTACGCTTTATTAGTTTCTGATATATGTGATTTACAAGATAGACAAAAAATCTATACTCTTTTGATCTCTCTGGATAATCAATGAAGAAATTACTGGTTGCTCTGAGATCAAATATCTTCTTTATAGGTTATAAACCATGACTTCAGTTGGACAACTTCATAGCATATATCTCAAAATAGATTTTCTATCGGTCCATAACTCATAAAGAGTCTTTTGGACTGTCTTAGTAAAGATCTTATTCAAAATATGTATAACTGTTTTTAGAGTCTCACCCTACAAGCAAATAGATAAAGTAGAATCATAGCTCGAACCATTTTTTTAAGCATCATACTCCTTCTTTTAGCTACACCATATTGATCTAGTATGCTTTGACATTATGTACTAGAATATAATGTCATGTTTCTTTAAGAATTTTGCTAATGGTCCTAGTTTGTGTCCCATTTCAGTATATCTACCATAATACTCGTCATCTCTGTCGAATCTAACTACTTTAATTATTTTTCTGATTGTCTCTTTACTTTGTTTCAAACTCTTTAAAGACATCAACCTTATGAAATAGAAGGTACAAATAGATATTGCGAATAGTTATCAATGAGTGTAAAGAAATACTTTTACCTATTAGATATGGGAAAAATTTGCATATAATAGTTGTGTGAATGGTTCTAAAGTTTTTTAATCAACCTTACACCTTTCTTAAATGTGTATATTTGCTTTTCTTTATGCAATCAACATATGTCACAAAATCATGAATTTTAATGATCCTAAGATCCTACCTTACACTAGCTTTATGATTCTTTCTTTGGAAATTTGCTCCACTCTCCAATGCCATAACATAGAAAATTTCAAAAGAATATGAAAATCAACTTCAGAATCTAAGACTATCTTGTAGCATTCAACTGTCTTGATAAGTGAACATACTTGATTTTTAATGAGTATAGATGATTCACTTTTAATCAGAAGCTTTCTTAGTAAGAAGTCCTATAAATTATTGATAATGTGCACAAATGCACTAGAGTCAATGCATCAAGTAAATTAAAATATTACTAAATTAGATTCAAAATATACAAGAGTAAAGAATATTTTTTTTGTAGTTAACTTTCATACTTCATCCAATTTTTTTAAGTATCCTATTTATTTGCAGAAGAAGTATTTAACAACCTTATTAATGGCTTCACCTAATGTCACAATAAATATTTTTTCTCTTTTGCATTGGGTATATCTTTTTTTTATCTACTTTTTCACTAGCTTGATACGAAGCAAAGTTCATGCTTTCTATCTTTTCCTCTCTTAATCTCTTCTCCACTTATATATACACTACAATAAAAATAATTTTAGCAACAAATTACTTATGGTATTTCTTATTATATATTGCTAAAATCTTTTTTTACTATATTTTGGTAAAAATACTACTATCTTTCAATAGGTATTTTTTTATTAGTGATATTTTATCATAAATACCACTATAAATTTATATTTTATGATATTTTATTATAAATATCATAATAATTAATTTATGATATTTTATTATAAATACTACTATAAATTTATATTTTATGATATTTAATAAATATATCGATAAATAATATCATAATTTATAAGATTTTTAAAATTTATCATTAATTTTAAATTATTAATTTTATATAGAGCTTGATTCAATTATATCGATGTTATAAAATATATTATTATTCATATATATTCTTAATATTACTTATTAATGATGTGAATATATGTTAATAAGTTAAATAACTATACTTATATGTTAATAACATAAGTTATGGGTTGGTGGTTAAGAGCTTACCATTCAAATAAAAATTATTGATTCGAATCCTACTCTTGTTCTAATTCTACTATAGATAGTTATTTTTTGATAATTTTTATTGATATATAAAAAATACTGGCATTAAATTTTAAAGATACATATATATGCTGCTAAAATAAAAAATTTTATCGATATTTTTTTAAAATATCGATAATTAATTGCCAACACTACATTAAGACAACACAAAAGAAAAAATCATAAAAATGCCGCTAAAGATATTTATGATATTTTTTTTGATCTATGGCGACACCTAAAAATGCTACTAATGATCATTTTTGTTATAGTGATATTTGATCAGTAATTCACTAACTCTCCAATTCTCATATGTATATTTATAGTAGATCTTAAAAAGATCGTACTCTGATGGAAAGAAATAAGAATAAAATAGACTAAAAAGGTATCTGATATGAAAACTTTAATATCAGATTACCATGCTGCGATATTTCTTATCTACATAATATGCTCACGGATGTCAGTATTTGTCTTGTCAGAACTTATACTAATTTCTGCTCAATAACATTCAAGAGAATACATGTTGTTGGGATATACCGACTGGCCCTGACGCCAACCCACCGACGGATCTCACCGATCGACTGATACCGACTCTCCGGCCCATCCCCGAGATGGACCGACCGACCTTGCCCGACTAATAGCGGGCCACGCTAACAGCGACTGCCGGTGATGCCCGATCTGGACGTGTCGGCCCGACTGTCCAGCGCCGCCTCCGACCGCCCGAAGGCTGACTCTGCCTCACCCACTCCATGTCGGATGGGACATCGCCGACTCACCGTCGGGTTGAAAGATTAGCGTCCGACTCCCACAGATCCTCTAGACGCCGATTGTGCTCCGGAGTCGCCACCCGACAGTCCCCCATGCTGGGTCTCCCCTGGTTTCTTCTCTACTGTTGTCTAGTCTCCTCTCTGACTTGACCGTCGGAGGGTCCCCGCCGGAGGCCCCCTCCGGTCTGTGCGGACTTTTTCTTGCAGGTGCTCGTTCCTGGCGGACCGCAGGCGACGAGGGGATTGGCCGCAACACATGTCTTATGACATGAAGGAAAGGATCCCCTAATATGCTACATTAGACTTCTTGTGGAGCAAATTGAGTCGATTGGAACGCTCAACTTTCTCAAAAAGCTCTTCTATTCTAATGTACTTTCATCCATAAGTGATAAAATTTGTTCACTCAAAATATTAGATCAGGTAAGCACATCCCGATCGGCGGATTACCACTATTTTTGAAGGTCTTTGGCCAATTTTCACCGACGATCAAGAGGATAACTGTTGGTGAAAACATGATCCGATGGCTTTTCCTCCTTTCTCCTTTTTTTATTTTGATGGTTGCTAGTGATTGTGGGTGGCTATTGGATGTAGGCTGGAGGTCTGGCTATCCTCATCAAATAGAAGCTCGGCCACCGTGATGGGAGGAGGAGGGCACACGATTGGCCCTATTCCTTCCTCTTTTTATTTTTTTTAATTTTCTTTATGGTTTGAATGGTGGTCACTGGAGATCTGGGACCAGCGTAGCGGCTCGGTGTGATGGCTGTCGGAGGTAAATCGAAATCCGACCATCACGAAGGGAGGAGGGAGGGCACGGCGATAGGAAACCATGAATGTTGTTGTCCCTATTCTTCTCCCTCTTTATTTATTTATTTATTTAAACAATAATTAAAACCCAAAATAAATCACTTATCCTTTAAAATAAATAAAAATCAGGCATTCTTTATGGAATCCAGGAATGGATCTGGATCAACTCCGATCGTAGACAATCGACCATAGTGGCCAGTTGGATCTACAGCCCATCTCGATGGCTGTGGGAACAAATGGAAGCCCTTTTGTTCTTCATTTATTTATAAATATTAACCATATAATCTTTAATATACTGAGAAGAAACCTAAAATATGGCATATTAAAATTTTCATATCACTCCAAGATCAATGGACTGAACAAATAGCATAAAGATAGCGCTCTAATACCACTAAATATAGCATATTTTAATCTTGAATGTAGAAATAATCGTACCTCCAGCCATTATTATTCAAGCCCAATAGAATGAATCTGAAATCATCTGCAACCTGCAATCATAAGAGAACTAATCTTGGATGCTCCTAATTGTCGTCGAGCAGTACCTTGATTTTTAAATTTCAATTCCGAGTATATCCGATGGAAAGGATCTTAGGAGCTCTCGGATGAGTCGGGGATCAAATCTATAAAGGTCCTTTTATAATGTGCCTTACTCATCAGAGGTAGTATCTGATCAGTCGCAATGGCTGAAATGGATATTATCCATAATGATTGTGTGGAGCTTAATTTTATTAAACTATCAAATATATCTCTATCATTTTATCAGATGTTTATCTTTAGTCAGAATCCAGATTAATTTAAATATATAAAATAATTAATCTCAATGTATATTATTATAGGTCATATTTGGATGGATTTAATTAGATAAATTCCAACAGACCCTGCCCACTGCATTGATGAAAATAAACTAGTACAAGAAATACCAAAACCAAACCGGTCAAAGATTAGCATATGAAGACAGCATCTAATGAGACTACACGGCTTTTGTGACCATCATCAAGAGATATGAAGACAGCATCTAATGAGACTACACGGCTTTTGTGACCATCATCAAGAGCTAAAGGAACTTCCAAAAATAGCGATAAGCTTGCCCACAAGTCCTTTTCAAGTGGGTTATAGGTGTGGGATAAGTTACGGATGATGATGATAATGATCATGATAATGATGATTACAATGAGTTTCACAATTAGAAAAAATGTCCAATTGAAGGATTCAAGTTAGAATAGTTGCATTGTAATACATTTTATATCTTCTAAAAGGCAATATTAGAACAATTGAGGGTAGGTATTGTTGGAAGGTAAATGATGACAAGGCCCAATGGAAAGTTCCCAAAAATCCTTTATTAAGTGGCTAGAATAAGGACACAAATCCTTTGGCGGTGCATGGTTTGCACCGCAAAATCTGGTGCAATACTCAATGGTTGCCATGCCATCTAAAGATAGATGACCATCAGATAAGACACCTTTACGTGTCATACAATCATACAAGGTATATTTTATTTGATGGCGTCTATCTCCTAATAACAGCCATCAAGTGCTACGTGAGACTATGATGTAAGCGAACCATCGTAAAGGATCCTGCATCTTGAAAAAAAATGAAGTCTTAAACTTTACCAATGCTATAAAGTGGTCCACTAAGCTTTTTATTCACAACAATAAGAATGGTTGCGTTTTTGGATCGGTTCAAGACATCGGAGTGTTCTATTTGAATACATTCTTTATGAAAGCTCTCAACGTGGACTAATGCTTTTGGGGTTGGCAATTCTTAACATTTATTATTACCATTTTAGGCAAGCAAATAACTTCCACGTAGCAGGATAAGAAGTCGAAGCATATAAAACTTCTGCTGCGGTGCTATAAAGTTGAGTCTTCTATTGTTATCTTTGTTTTTGAATGGGAGTTTTCTATTGTTATCAATTACTGAGTAGGTTTCTTAATTGTGGACCATTTTTCTCTTGTGATTTCAAGGTTTTTTTTTTTTTTTTCTTGTAATCCTTTGAGGAACAAGAAGATTTTTGGTCGGTTTGAATGCTACCTTTCTCCATCTCCAGTCCATGGTTCATTCCAAGTCAAGATTTTATAACATAGGTCAATACGATCCTTTTCACCATTACAGAGAAAACAGATAGCTGAGGACTTTCTTTCCTCATTTTCTAAAACATTCCTTGTAGACTTCAAAGATACATATTTGAGTAGTTTTTACTCGTAAAACAAAATACAATCTTCCTTGAAAAATGGAGGAAGGAACAACATACATATTCGAGTAACTTGTAAACATTTAGCCCCGTGCATCGGTTCTAAGAACAAAGAATGTATGTTCCAAAGAATGAGAGCTAAAGAAAACAAGTGTCGGGGGCGGGTTGGGTGGGGGAGGTGGGGGTGCGTTGTGTCGCTTTACTTTGTCACCAATTAGAGTACCGGTATGGCATGAGATAAAATTTTTATAATCTAACCGATCATAGAAAGTATTATGGTCGGACCATTATCGTCTGCTATAAAATATATCATACGTATTTACGTATACATATTAAAATATTAAGAAACATGAATGGATAAATTCTAAGAGTATTTAAATAATTTTGATGAACATCACATGATCCTTTAAAATTTATTCATTTCTATATTTTTAATATTTTAACGTGCATACGTAAGTGCGCACGATATAATTCGGAGACGTGATAGGTAACGACGGTTCGATCATAATTTCTTCAATATTGATCCAGAAGTTTTATCCTATGGCATGTCAATACGTATGTACCAAAAAATGGCAGAGGAACGGCAGTCTTTTCCACCTTCCTCTTCTGCATCACTGGCTATACCACTAGAGCTGAAGTGGTGGCTGGAACAAGAGGAGAGTGCGGTGACATTAGGCTGGAGGTCATGGTGGCCATGTCCTCGAACCTCCGAGGCAAGCTTAAGCGTAGCCCATCCTGCTTCCACCTCTTCTTCTTAGCTTGCACTGCAGCCTCCTTCGTCCGGAGCACAAAGGACTCGATCCTTCCAAGGGCTACATCCATGGTCTCGTCATCCATGTTGGCAAAGCACACCCTAAACCACCCAGGTTCGCGGCAATGAAACGAGGAACCGGGCGACACATTGAGCTTGACATCATTAATTATCACGCGCCACAGCTCCAGTTCTCCTTCAACTGTGAATTCTTTGAGAAGCCGTCTCAAGTCCATCCAGCAGAACAGGCCGGCGTTGCTCTCCAAACATTGGATTCCCACCTTCGCAAGCCGAGAAGTGAATAACTCGTGCCTCTTCGAAAGCCTCCTCCTGATCTCTTCTATCAACTTGGTTGTGAATTCATCGTCTGACAACATGGAGGCGAGCAGGTATTGTGTTTGTGAGGAGACTAGTCCAAAGCTCGACATCCTCCGAGCGCATCTAACCACCGTATCATTGTAGGAATAGACCACGCCCACCCTGAATCCAGGCAGGCCGAGGTCCTTGGAGAGGCTGTAGGTGATGTGGATGAGGCTTCGGTCACAGTTAGGATCCTCATCCACTATCTCTGAGACGCTGACGAATTGGGGATCCTTGAAGACTGTCCCTGCGAAGATCTCGTCGCAGATTAGGTGGATCCTCTTGCCATTGGTGAAGTTGACTAGCATTCTTAGTGTCTCTCTGTCCAATATTGTCCCCAGTGGATTTGATGGGTTGGCTACCATGACCGCTTTAACTCTAACATTTGCCTTCTGGGCTTTTCATAGGCAGATTCGAGTGCTGCCCGTGTGATTTGAATGATTGGAGCTCTTGCACTGAATCGGAAGGACCTGGATTCCTGTTCTCCACCTCAGGTCTCGGTCGAATCTGAACACGACATACGAGTTGTAAGTTTAACTTTTAGATTCGCTGTTCGCAATATTATTTGTGCTTATTATATATATGTATATTGCTGTGCAAATAATGAATATAAGACGATCAAGTTTCAAGATGCCATTTCCAGGTAGGTTTTAGATATGGAAGGTATAGACTTGCAAAATGTTCAAATCTATTGATAAATATGACTAGTGTTAAATATAAATGAAATTTTAGCAATAGAGCTTTCATGTATATAAGAAGAAAAGTATAACCAAGAATATTTCTTTTTCTTGAATTTTCAGTGTTATTTGACTAGTAAATTAGAATATCTTGGTATCTACCATATCGTCAGCTTTGGAAAAAAAATGTAGGACTATGTCGTGTCTGCAATAACATCAGTAACTTGTATATAGAGGAGCTTATAAGACATACGCTGGATAATACGGCGTTGGAACAAGGAATGCTTCGCCGGGGTCAGCCAAACAGAAGGCTATTATTTCGGCAGCCCCAGTAGCCCCACCGCTCATCACTATCCTGTCAGGATGAAAATCGCTTCTTCCTCCTCTCACTTTCCGCATGAACTTGGCAACGGCCTGCAAGTTTCAACAAATCACATCGTCATCCATTTTGCGTTACATCCAGAAAGCAACTACAATTACTTACTTCTACGAACAGGACCACCTTTAAATCACTATATATCAAGATTTCAATCACGTACAAGTCTCAATCACTTTCGGTCAATAAAAAAAGCTTCACGTTTACGCATACCTTTTTTCATCCTTTGGTTCTAAACAGGAGTATTTTTTTTCTTACACTCTGATACATCCTATAATCAGACCCTGCTGTTAATTCTTTTAATATCCTCTTTTCACCTTGTAAATATTATGTTATCAATAAAAGCTGGGTACTGTGCTGTAATAATGCACACAATCTTCCTTTCCTCAAATAAGTAAATAAATAAGCTGCACTTTTGTTAATTACCTCTCTGAATACACGCAGGCCGTGGTAATCCTGGAAATTTGCAATATTTTTGAATTCTGAAACTCCTACTTCAGTGCAAATGGAGGCCTTCGGGTTATTCTTAATCCACTCTTGTATCCGATCCAGGCAAAGCTGAAAATTATATATATATATATAAAAAAAAATAGCTAATGAGTATGACTTCTAAAGATTAATTTGAGATTATCTAACAGAGACTATAAGTAACAGAATAATGTGCAAAAACTGCTACATGGATTGGGTTTTAGGCTGCATCTGCCGCGCAAAAGATTGATTAGCCTTCTTTCGTGATGTCAACCATTGGATTGTAAAAAAGCTACTTCAAAAGAAGGTGAATCATTCTTTCACTTGAAAGATACAACGGAAACCTGTGGATTGGTGCTTGTTTTTTTTTGGGAAATGCTGTAGATTGGTGCTTCTTGTACTCTTACAAAGCATAGTCTGCAGCGTTTGAGAATATGGATATGTTCTTACCTGGTTTCAGCTAGTCCCAATTGAATGACTCCTTCTGGGTTGGCGGTAGGATGGAATGGATCACAATCATAAGCCTTCCACCCATCGAAGTAGGACGAATTCTCGCCGTGGCCATCATTGGTTGCCATCTTGGAAAGAAGTGGGGAGTTTGGTTCACGACGCGACTCAACAGCGAGCTCCATCGCCAAAACTCCAACGTGCGAATGGGTAATGAAAGTGAGAAGCGGAGAATCTTTACCCCAAAAAAAAAGTGAGAGAGGGAGAATGAGATTTAAGAATTATGAATTTGTGAGCTCTGGCGGGAGATACCAGCGTAAGAATTTATAGGGAGCGTTCAGAAGCGAAGACCTATTCAACTTTTCAATCCCACAGTAGACCATATGCTCTTGTGGGATCAACCAGGGGACTGGTCTGCCTTAAAATGCACGTGCAGCGTGGAATTTACACGCATGCCACCAAACAAATCGTACGATGCGGGCTGGTTTCCAAAGGAAGGAGGGAAATCCGGGATGCGAGAAGCTTCGTACGAAGCGAGGGAGGCGGAGAACATGGGAATTGTGAGGAATGCGCTGACGATAGGAGGGGAGACCGCGCCTCGTTAGTGGTGACCGTGCACCGGTGGTCTTTTACGGCGCCGGTGATTCTGTGCATGGGAAGGTTAGCCTTACCACCGTTTTCCTTGCTTTTGGCACAGCTCTCACCACTGATTTCGTGGAAGAGTGCAGAAGAGACTCGATGTCACGCAGCACGATATGGCGAAGAAGGGAATGGCCGGTGAGCGGAGACGATCTCTCATCTTTTCTTACATGTCATTTTAGCATCTGGATATATTGACAGCTTGCCTACCGTCAGACCCGGCCCGAAACATCCATTCTCTTTGGACTACCTTCAGGCTTTAAAAAATCGGCAAACATCTTAGAAGGGCTCGGGATCAGTTATTAATGGCTCTCTTTGGGCTTGTTTGATCGGAAAGAACCAAAGAATTTTCTCAGAGAGAAAATATAACGGCTGACATTTCATCAGTGGGGATGTCTCCCAGAGAAGATGATCCAAGGACAACGGTTAATCTGGAATCAATTAAAGACGTTCCCTTCAGTAAACCAGCAGAATTCTCCAATCTGAACCTCGAGCCTCCTCGCTCGAAGAGCCGCAAGGAACTGGTTGCAAGTCAACAGAAGTGTGTATTGTTCTCTCA
The DNA here is from genome assembly GCA_000441515.1 of Elaeis oleifera. NCBI lineage: Eukaryota > Viridiplantae > Streptophyta > Magnoliopsida > Arecales > Arecaceae > Elaeis > Elaeis oleifera. Next base: position 1,403,598 of record KE504653.1, on the reverse strand, counting down.
TTTTGTTCGTTGGCGACTGCCTTTGGCTCTGTTCTCAGGATCGAGTTCGTGCGAGCTCTGTTCTAATATTTCAGCTAGCGATCCTTTGTTTACGAATTATCTTGCCTCTGTAAATACTTTCTTCTGTTTTAATCAAATTTGAGTGGCGCTTAGCGTCGTCCCTAATACTATCAAGAATTAAAAAAAAAAAAAAAAAAGGACCGAAACTCGAATTTACGCATCATTCCTCGGTCACTGTCTGGTTAAAACTATGCCTGGGAAAAGCAAACCAAGACGGCACTTCTGTTGTGGGTACATGTTTCTATTAGCATGTAGACTCAGCGATGGTTGCCCGTGTCATGTTCATTCATGCGCGTGTGGCCTTTTACAAGTTGCACGCTAGGATAGCATTCATTGCTGAAGCAGGTATGAGTAAGGAATAGTAATGCCAATGTTACACTGAAAAATCTTGCAATTCTACAAACAAACGCAACTTGAAGTCATGGCTGCTTTGATGTTTACTTGCCGATATTAAGATCCTATCTAAATTAGATGCTTGGATGGATCACAATGACACGTGGATTAGCAAGCGAAAGCATGGAGATTTTGATAGATAAGAAGGATGGATCAGAATGACACGTGGATTAGCAAGCGAAAGCATGAAGATTTTGATAGATAAGAAGGATGCAGTGGTAGAGCCTGACATCAAATGTTGGGAAGACAAGATAATAATTTTTTAATAATTTTTTAAATAAAATATTTTATAATAAATAATAAATAAAATATATATAATCAAAATATTATAAAAATATCAATAAATATTAATTTTATATATAAATTAAGATAGATAAAAAATATTATCTTATATCATCTACAAAATAATTTTGATTGCATAAAAATCTTAATAATCTCTTCCACATTAAAGGTTGAAGAATAAATAAAAGATTAAAAATAAATAAATAATTATTTTTAAAAAAATTATTTTTTAATAAAATTTAATGTATAAATTAATTATATAATTTTTTTTCAAACTAGTAGACTCATAATGTATATAAGATTAAATATCGGGAGGTCACCATATATATAAAATATAGATAATAAGTATTTTAAAATTTTTTGAGAGGGTAGTGGCCCCCTCTGATCCCTTGTACGCTCCGCCACTGGAAGGATCAGTAAGCTCTGACGCTAGAGATGGCAATCGGATTGAGTCGCATCAGAAATGGGTCAACTTAGATATAGATTAGATTAAAAATTAATTAATTTAAATTCAATCATTTATTAAATAGATCAAAAATTTGTATCTGAATCTGACATGCTTATTCAATAGGTAATCCAATTCGATCCATATAATCTATTTATTAAATCAGTCAAGTCAGATCAAATGAATTAAACATGTTTAGTTGGTTTTTAATAGATTAAATGGATTAATTGAATCAGAGTAAATATGGCAAAAATAGGTTAAACAAGTTTGACACAGATTAAATGAATTATCTGATTTAACTCAATCCAAATATTAGATCGGTTAAACAAGTTAAATAGATCAGATATTTAAAATCCAAACTCGTTCCAGGTATTAAACAAATTAAATAGGTCGATCTATTTGTGATTTGAATCCATTTATTCTAAATCCAGATCTACTTATGATAGATCGAGAATAGAACAGATTAATGGGTCGGATCATATTTTACCAAACTCGTCCGATACCATATGAAGATCCTATCTAAAAGGGCCATCTAAGCCAAGTAAAATTCTCAAGCAGGAACCAATATAAAAGTAGCGGAATGATTGTCTCAGGGATGATTGTATTTCAATTAGAGGGAGATCTGATAGTAATTAAGATCTACAAAATATGATCAGCCTATTATGTCATATAGTTGGATGCAAAATGTGAAAGAATGGCGTCTACTCACGAACAGAGTATCCCATTTGGTGCCGAGTTAGCGTCGGTTGTTACGGACTACTGGAAGACCCGATAAATTTTGCATACGAATTTGCAGAGCAACGTGGAGACGTTGCATGCTCCGCACCAGTAACTGGTCGGTGGTCTCATAGACGTGTGATGGTCTCAAAGACGTGTGATGGTCCTGGCTCTTCGAGGGACAGGAGTCAGCGGCACACCCAACCCGTGGCGTTGAACAAGAATATGGCTTGGTCTCCTGCGTATTGCTGACGGCCACCTAATTTTGACACGGTAATAACCACGAATAGAGGGTCTGCCGTCGCAAGCGCCCTTTTATTCGCTGTCGCTGCCACGCATTTCGGGTTCCACTAGATGGCTTTCAAGGAACTTACACGCTTCCAATTTCCTTATTTGTCGTACAGCAAAAGAAATTTTTACGTAGACAATTCACTAAATTTATATTTTACAAACTTAAGATATTATTATTCGGAAATGCTTCAGGGCATTCGCTATGCGCACCAAAAAAAAAAAAAGGAAATTCATGGTCCAAAAATTACTAATTTGGTCACTCCATAATTAACTAATTTCAATGAAATAAATTCTATAAGATGCATTAATTCAAGAAAATAGATAATTTTTTAATATGTACTTTATCCTTAAAAATATATACAATTACGGTAGCTTCCCTATCTAAATGTCAATGTGTTACCAAGTTTGGGCCTCCCTGTGGTTTGACGCGTCAAAACGTACATCTCACGAGCTTTCGCGAACCCCACCCGATTACCCAAAAAAGCCC
>KE504653.1:1383547-1400903 GCA_000441515.1 Elaeis oleifera | reverse complement strand
GTCCTCCTTCACCATTTTTATTTTTTGGGTAAAAGCCTCCTTTTCTTTTTTTTCCCCCCACGCCCCCCCCCCATGTTTAGATGGAGAAGGCTGCAGTGACGTAATCCGACGTAATCCGATCCACCCCACTCCTCTAAGGCCTAAAGTTAGGTTGCTGGGCAAATCGAGCGCCGACCATGGATCCAAGTCTTAAATGGGCACACATGGCACTATATTAGTTCGGAAAAGGAGATAAAGGGCCCAAACACGCATGTGGAAGGGGTGTTTGATATTACATACTGCACCATATGCACCATACTAATCATGCCTTTCAATTTTTGTGACTCCATGCATTATGCATTTATCTCGGATTGCCGATGCATGTACCTCATCTCACGTTATTATCATGGTACACAGCTGATGTGTGGTGCACAGGGTTAGATAATAATTTCTTGTATTACAGGCCATTTAACTTGAGAGAAATGCTCGACTATTCGATAGGAGAAAATAGTTAAAGACTTTGTTTGTTACAGTGCGTTAGAGGATGGCTTCAAGACTGATTCAAAATGTGTTCAAGAAAAATGAATAAGAGATGGTTGGACTAAACTAAATATCCTGTTTCTTAATTTCGAGGTTAAGGTTTGAGAGGTGGTGTCGTCATTTTAGTTTGTTTGTCTTTTTTTTTTTTTTTTTTTCACCAATAAATTTGACTAACACGTCGATGCCTAACGCTTCTAAGGGAAAAAAGAAAAAAGAGGAGAATAAATATTTGGTTACCCTTCTGTACTGGTTTGGTGCAAAGTCACATTATTTAATCACCATTACGTTTGTTGAATTACCAATGTACACCTTTCGTGCTTTGGTAAAATCAATGTGCTCCTGTGGTTTCTTATCTGTCGTTCCATGAAGGATGTTTCTTCTACATTTCCTTTAGCGGTGTTAAGAAAATGTGGAGAACCAGAGAACGAAAGCTGTTTGGATTTTTTCTTTTGTTTTGATATATATGGTGATGTTTGTTTACCAAATTGTCTCACCCCTATGAAAAGCATGCTTCTTTTCAACAATCTCGTATTAGAACCAAACACTTGTTAGACAACGTGCACCATCCTTAATTTATCAACCTTTTCACCATTGAACAAACTCATATGATGCAGTCTCAACCAAAACATGGTACGTGACTTTGCTTGACAAAAGGCTCCTTCTCCCACCTTTCAACCGTCATATCTAGATTAGAACATTGGTCGGATTCTGCCGTCTCCTTGTCGGATCCTCCAACCTTTTTCTTTGTTTTTCTGATACAAATCCTCCAAGCTTATCCGCTGGTGAATTACATTAGAACTGGAAGTTCATAGGACGTGACTGACTTCTGTCATAAGCCAAAAAAGACACGATTTTCATCGTCCAGAAGTAGCTGTCCTCCGAATCGTGGGCATACCCTTCGGTTGTCTTCTAGCTACTACGAATATATCCAACCAAACTGTTAAAATAGAAGAAGAGAGAGAAGACTTTATATCTCAATTTCCATTACATTTGGTACACCTCAAAGATTATATAGGCTAATATACAAACTCCATATATAGAAATAATAATAATATAAACTAATATAGGATTACGCTAATAAAAAAATATTATAGAAGATATGGATCATTATGTGATCTCTAAAATCATATAATTATCTAAAACTATATGATCTTCTTAAAATTATGTGATCCCTAAAATCATGTTTAGATGCCAACTTGAGTTGGTAAACTAAATTACAAATATGCCCAAAATCTGATGCAGCAAATCAGAAGTTGAGCTGATGTGGTGGTAGATCGAGAGCTAATGTGGCAGCTCAAAGTCCAAAGTGATATATCAAGAACTAATATAGCAGCATAAAGATTGATACGACAAATCAGGAGTTGTTATAGAAGATCGAAAGTTAATGTAGCAGATCAAGAGTTGATGTAGCACCTCAGAAGCAAATATGGGAGACCATATATCACGCAAATTTGATAGTATAGACTGATATGGTAGATCAAAAGCTGACATAGTAGCTCAAAAACTCAATGTGGAAGACTGATGTATCATATGGTTGATTGACGTATTTGATAATATAGCAAATTGATGTAGTTGACTAACATATTTGATAACATAGACTGTTGTATCTTATTAGTGGCTGATGTGGCTCTTACATTATAATGATATGGCAAAATGACTGATATGGCATGCTTTATAGATGGATAGATGATGATGTGGTAGATGTCTTTTTTATTATATTTATATGACAAAGTGACATGTCGGTTATTGTAGCTCCTTTATAAGATGTGGCAATGAGAAGACAAACAGAAGGCTATGGTCATAATAAGGACTAGTGCTTGGAGAGAAAGTGGCCGAAGGTCGATGATCCTCACGAATAGAGGCATCATGAAAAAGGAGTAAGAGACCTCCAACTGGATGAGGAAGAAGCTAAAAACATCAATAATTGAAACCCAAGATGGAGAGAAAGAGGTTAAGCAATGGTGTGGAGAGATGATCGAAGATCTAAAATTGAGGAGAAAAGTAGTGAAGAGAATTATAAATTTATTAAAAATAAGAATCTTCGGATATTAATCTATCAAAAATAGAGGGCTTGCAGGAAAATATAAATTGAAAGATAACAACAGAGATCTACATGGCTTCTAAACATAGCAATTATAGCCACAATAGAGATGGAAAAGATGGTGACATCATATTAGGTGATTGACAGTTTTGATATCATATTAAAATATTTATTAAAAAAAAAGAAGAGAGAAAGAGGGAGAAAAAGGACTTTATATCTCTGTTTCAATCACATTCGATATATCTCAGAAGTTATATAAACTGCATATGATGAAAATAATATAGGTTGATATGGGATCATGCTAATAAAAAAAATATGATGAGCCGATATGGGTTATCATATGATCATCTAAAATTATGTGATCTCTTTAAATTATAGATCCCTAAAATCATATGGTCATCTAAAATCATGCTAACACAAATAACTAATCCACTTACTAAAGGATTTGATTTTTTTTCTCCATCTCAACCTTGTTCGCCTGCGGAAATCCATGAATGCATGTAGAATCCCAACAGTCGGAAAGGTGAAACAAATTGAATAAAGAACAGGTTGGTGAAACAAATATCTATCTATGATCTAAGAGGATCACCGAACTCAGTATAGACCCTTTTGGTCACTACGGATAAGGTTGGATAGGATCAAAAAGCAAGATCCACCACATCAAGAGCCAAATCAAAAGCCAAACTTTCAGAGACCATAACTTGATCATCTGATATCTGATTTTGATAATTTTTTTAAAAAAAATTGAATAATTTTTCGAGATCTACGACATTACAATGGCTATTAAGGGGGCAGGGCAGTTCTCATAGTGATCGGATCAAAATTTCTTCATCTAAGATTCAAAATTAGTCAATCCAGAAATTTTCTTTCAGATAAGATTTTGATCAAGTCTAGCTTTCAATGTAAAAAGAATCCTACAGAGCAATAGAAGGCAGAGTTGATATAGAAATGAAAAGTTTTAGCTTTTTCTAAATTATTTCTACTAGATACATCTATTTTAAGTAAAATAGTCCCATTACAACTAGAGAGAGGAATCCGATTCGATTTATGTAAGGACAGACCTTGTTATTATAATTAAAGGATATACACCTAATTTAATTACTTAAAAAAAATAAAGAGAAAGAAAAGGGATTTGAGCCCTACTTTTGAAAATTATTCTCTTCGTCTATCTTTTTTTGTGAGATTCAAGTTGAGCGGATTAAAAAAAATCTTTCTTTTCTTAATCAAATCATCTTATAAGTCTTACCATCAAACCATAGCTGATACAGCCCAAAATCTAGCTTAGAGGGTGGCATTTTGGCAAAGATTGAAATGCTTGGCTTGGCTATGTGGTATAAGAGCTAATAACCTGCAACCAAAGTGGAGCGTGTAGTGATTGCTAGAATATGCCCAATAGGAGATACTCCAATACTTAAGTCGGTAGACTTTTGGGAAAGTAGGAATCTGAGAAGAGTGATAAAGTAAGAGTGATGTGAAAAGCTTCTTCTTCGACTTCCCCTAACTTAGTCTATATAGAGAGGAGGATGAGAATACATTGTGATTCTGGTCTAGCGATCTTCGGACAGGCTATTATGTTGTTTCCTCATGTGCCACTTTGGCGGTTATATCCTCCTTTTTCTGTTGCGCAAATTTATAATCATCCATGCTATTTGTTAGGAGATTTGCTTGACAATTGATTTCATATGCCATATGTCATGCAACTATTGATCAACTGACTTAATAGGCATGATTTTAGCCGATGGCAAATTTAAGAAGTATCAGTAGCCTTTAAATTTGAACTTAAAAAAGGACCTTTGAGCTCAGTAGGTGGGACAATGTTTGGTATATGGACATATGCTGAAAGGCAGAGGTGAGTCGTGGAAGCATGAGGAGGGTGGGACAGGGGGTCTCACACCGTGAGAGAGAAAGAGGGGGCGTGAGCTAGCTTTGGCAGTATATATATAGGCCCAACCTTTGTTGTGCCTATTCCAGAAGCCAGATATTACATATAATTTCTATTATTGATTAAATTAGAAATGGACGTGGATTGGATAATATTCATCTAGATTCATTTTGTATTTGAGTGTATCCAGAGATGGATAGAAATTTGAGCATCCAGCTAATATTCATTCCTATTGCGATCAAAGAGTCGGATGGCTTAGATAGTTCGCTGTGCCTTCACTCCTGCATAGTCATAGTTGGCTTTGCCTTCAGTGGGCTTTGGGTATTTGGAGTCATATGGTTTTGTCCTTTAAAAGATGCTTACACGGGAGAGAAGGTTTCAATCCATATAAACCATACTTTCTCTTGACTTACAATTGATGTGAGACTAAAAAGACCGTCCTCTCATAATATTAGCCCCTAGTCAAGAGGAAGCAGTTGGCTTTGCCTCCGTGCCCACATATGTGAGATATTGTCCACTTTAGCTCTAATCATTTTTGAATTTGTTGGGCCTTAACCATTTGGAGCATCATGGTTTTGCTCTTTAAATGGCGCCTCATGTGAGAGAGAAGGTTTCAATCCATATAAGCCATATTTGCTGTTGATTCACAACTGATGTGGGATTAAAGAAGCCGTCCCCCCCACAACTTTATATCTACATCCATATCCATCTAGAAAAATTGGATATAAATATGAATAAACAACTATTCAATCCATAATCGATTTATTTATAATTCTATTAATTTATATAGCATTTATGAACTTTTAAAGAACAAATGATCATGTTAACATGCTACTAACTTGATTTGCTTTTAACTAAATAATTTTTTTTTGATACTATGGTCATAAAACTTTATTATCTAATTTATATTATTCATATTTATATTCATATTTCTGATATCTAATTTATATATGTATCTATTTAAAATAAATATGGATATGAAATTTTGCATCCCACTAATATCTATATTAATATTTGTATTTGTTAAATAAACAAATATGATATGGATATACTGGCATTTGATAAGTATGCGATTCGGTTTCAACCATATTGCAATGGATTTGCAAACTTTGTTATTCATTTTTCTTTTTAGAGTTAGAACAAGAAGAAAGTTGGTCGGGAAAGGGATAGAAATAAATCCAAGTCGCTCGTATCTATATCACCAACTTAATCAATATGTACCCTCTAACTGATGCAAATTAAATAGAATTTTTCATATTTGTGTCATGCTGGAATTTAGATTGGGTTTCATATTGCTAGTCTTAAATGATTTTATTCAGATTTTACATATTATTGCTATGCTGAAAGTAGATATCGTTTTGTTTCAAGCACAAATGCCATGTCGGCCATAATGCAAAACCATTTTCTTTCTTTTTTGTGTATGGAATCCAACGAGGATCATGACCTGTATGAAAGAATGCGGTTTATCTTGGAGGTACCCGTTGCACAGATCTCCACCGTGCATGCGACGTTGGCCGTTGAACAATCTCTAACAACGACCATCAATAACTGGTCATGAAAACCTTGGAGCTCTTTGCCCTTATGAATTCATGCTTCTGCAGCCTCTTAAGCTTCCCATTTGGTCTTCGAGTCATCCCTTTCTTTTTGTAATTTAATAGTGTAACTTTTATGTTCTTTGTTGATAATTTTGGAGGTGTATCTTGCCCTCACAAATGTGCCGGTCCATGTTGCAGCGAGATCTTCTCCAACCCGTCGCTTTCTTGGTCGAGAGGATGCTTTCCATTACTGTTCCTATGCATGACGGCCAAGATGTCGGAGTCTAAGGTCAGCCTACATGTTGAGGGTGGGGACTAAGGGCCTGCATGAGGTGCACAGAGGAGAGCCAATTAGGAGATTGGATGGGACCTAGACTTGATGGCTCCATGTTCATCCTAGGGTCAACTAGTTCCTGAGAAGGTCGTTTGGCACTATATTCCGACCAGAATAGTTCTGCATGCCAGTGGTATGGATCTCTCATCCACCTACTTATGCTGCGATTTGGATAATGAGACCATAGATCACATCCTCTTCCACTACGCAAGAGGTTTGCGAGTTGAGACGATGGTTGGAAACCTCCCTATGATCGCTAACCTATGGCGCCAGTTCTGATCTTCTTGGAGGCACCATGATGGAACATAGAATCGGATCCATCCGGGGTGCCTGGCATCCAATCAGTTTATATTGCATATCACATCTGGATGGTCAAAAATAGAGGCATTTTCAAGGTGACGTGACAACCGACGATATTCACATTAGAGGGGATGTTGGCACGGGCCATTGAGATCATCTTCTCATTGTCAACTAGATTGGCCTTGTTTACTCGAGATAAATGGGACTTCCTAGTTGCTCATACAGTGACTCACTTGATGCTTATCGCCTAAGAGCCCCAACCTCCGAGTTTTCTCAAGATCAACTTCGATGGCAATGCATGTAAGAGGTAGCAGGGGTGGAGCAGGATTTTTGATTCGAGATCCTAACTCTAGATTTGTGGTGGCAGATGGAAGCCACATCTTTGATGACACTATTCTAGGAGCGAAGCTATAGCCAGCTTGGGTAGGTATTACCTTGCTAAGCTAAGAGTAGATAGACATTGTAATTGAGGGGGACTCAGCTACTACGATCAGCTACATGCAGGAGTAGCCTATAGAAGTGCCGATGCACCCACTCCTTCATGATATATTACAACTACTAAGGAGTTGCACCTTAGTAGATATCAGACATAACTATTGGGAGGCCAATAATACTATGGACTGGGTAGCTTTCATGTAGTGGAGCATATCAGAGGATTTTTGTGGATCAAGGCAATGGATCCGCTATGCCATTTTGTAATACTTTTTTTTTATCTTTTTGATTATGTTCCTACTAGATTTGTATAAATGCTCTATTCTACAAAAAAGAAAAAATCATGGTCGCTTTTAAATACACTCAGGAACCGACATGGAGCGCATCACTACGTATTGTCAAGATCATCTTTTAAACACCTCAAGGGGGAGTTTAGTGATCCAACTGGAATCACCACGGTAATCTAGGATCATTGGTGATTCAAATCCTATGGTGATCTGATCCCTAGTGATATAAGATCACTATATTTGGTTGACCATAATATAGTGATTAAAAATCCATGGATATGTACAAGTAATTAATTTGGTATGCTATAGAAATTCAAGATCACCTATCATATAATATCAAAAATATTCTTACATATCTCAAATGAAAAGAAAACAATGATAGAGAAGAGGAGTAAAGTCTCAGATTACCATGATGGGGTTGAGAAAATAAAATCACCGCTCGAGTCACCCTCTCAACAAAGCTTTGGGAGTTGGGATTGAGGATTAGAGTTGAAAAAAGTTTAGCAAATTATATTTAATAGCTTTTTCCTCTTTCTAATTACCACGACGAGAAAAGAAAAGATTTCTTTCTCTTTAGTATGGAGATGATGCCCAACCATCCATAAAGAATATTGCATACACATACGAAAAAGTGTCACGACAAAAAAAGATAGATTTTCTCTTTCAGAAAATCTCTCGATTATGAGGATATTTTGGTTAACATATTTTAATATGAGATCATCGTTATAGAGTAATATTGAATATCCATCCTAAGAGCAGGTTAATGTCCTATCGCCGTATTGGATGGTGATTTAAGGAGTGAGGATGATTTAAATTACTACCACATAGGATCATAATAATACAACTAAATACGGTGATCTCATCACCTCTATCCATATTACCCTTGATCTTGGGTGGATCACCCCATACCAAACATCTCCCAAAGATGCATACAACTTTCATGCATCAAGTCATTATATTTGCTCATATTTGACACATTGCTCGTGAAAATGCAATGCGTGCATGCGAGTTCAATTCCTCGAAAAGTCTGGCCATGGATAGTTCCCACAAGGGTGCACCTTACAAGTTCATATTGGTTTAGATAAGAACTACATCAAATACGATTGAGTAGTTGCTTTCCAAATTTGCTTGTTGTTAGCAAAGACCTCCATTGTTGGACCTTGACACATCTGCCAAAAAAGGGAAGGTATTGCAACGGTTTTTGGTGGTCCTTCGCCAGAGGCGGGGAAGGGAAGTAGGCCATTTTTTACAGCAATCGATCGCCCATTCCAGGCTTGCCTAATCGAAGCAGCGTTGGAAGTTCAAATCATCATGCTAAGGGTGGTTCCGATGCTTAGAAAGGGGATTTTCTTGCAACCAAGATGGAAGCTCAATTCGTTCTAATAGAGTTTCAGTTCTTTGGTGAAATAAGGGTTATGCGGTGGAGGAAAGGTTGAGGGTGAATATTATGCAGGGTAGCCGGCATTTCAGATGGGAGACTTCAAGGGTGTCTCTCCAGCTGATATTGCTGCTTTGGAGGAGAAATTTTCATAGGTGGTTGTGCTTGCTGATGAAGAGGTTGAGGAGGCATGCACTCAATGGCAGAATGCTCTATGGGTAAGTTCTAAGGACATGGGTTTTCTACTGATTTTGTTCAAAGAGAGTTAAAAGCCCGATGGAATATATAAGGGATTTTCATATTTTAGCATGGGCAGAAGGGGTGGTGGTATTTGATTTCCCTGATGAGGCTATCCAAGTGAAGGTTATGGAGAAGAGGCCTTGGTCATTGGCAGGGCAGCTGTTAGCTTTGAAGCCTTGGAGGCCTAATTTTAGGCCAGAAAAAGAGACTTTTCAGGTGGTGAAAATTTGGCTATGATTATTGAATTTGCCTCTAGAGTTATGGACCAAGAAAAGTATACTTAAGATTACATCCTGTGCTGGTAAACCACTATTCCTGGATGATTGGACAATCTCAAAGGCTCATCTTGGTTTTGCCTGAGTATGCATCGAGCTTGATCTTCGCAATGAGATTTGCTCTGGAGCTAGAATTAGTGGTAAGGGTACAACAATGTGGCAGAAGTTTATATATGAGGACTTACCGAATGTTTGCTATGGTGTGGGAGAATTGGGGTATTGATGGAGGCATGCTCATGTCAAAGGGAAAAGGAGGCCGATTGTTGCTGGAGCTATGGATTAGAGTTGCTCGCATCCCAGTTGCAATGGAATCAGTATCTTCTATTCAATAATCTCAAGTTGGTGCTTCACATCCTACTATGCCAATAGAGTCTAGCTAGCAAGGATCTTGGATGGCACCTAAGCGAGCAACCAAAATGGCAAATTGGATAGATGTTCATCCACAACATTCTTCGTCCTGCACAACAGAATCCAGGTTTGGTCCCTTATTATTCTCTAATTCCAATGCTTTAAAGGGTTACAGGCTATGGATTGTACTTTCACATTTGCCTCCAAGGTTATGCCCAGTGATGGAGTGAATATCAAAGAGAAGAAGAAGCGCTCTCCTAATAAGGCCAAGTCTACTAGATCTCCTAGGTCCCAATCTCCATAACAGAAGATTCGGGTGGTGGAGGATCACGATGGCTCAGCTACGTTGCAGAATCAATCACAAAGGGATGTTGAGTGCTCTATTCATCAACAGTTTTTGATCCACACTTGACTATTTTAGTAAGGAGGATAAAAAACTACCAAACCATTTCTCCTTTTTACCTATCTTAAGCACGCTATACAAGGACCAATGAACTCAGATGATGTGTCAATCCCATTAGCGAAGGCAATGGTTGATAAGGGCAAGACTGTGTCCGATAAGTCTGTTAAAGTAGTGGATAGCAGTCCCATTCAACCTTCCATTTGATCTTATGAAGATCTTGTCTTGGAACTGTAAGGGGCTGCAAAATCCTCTTTGTTAACTATGCTAAATTTTGGTTCATATGCATCACCCTGATGTTTGTTGTTTTTTGGAGACTCACTTTCAGATTGAGGCGTTGCCTCATGTTACTCATATTTTGGGGCCTATTTGGCATGTCTATATGCTGCCCACAGAAGGCCTTTCTGGGGCCATAGTTGTTGCTTGGCACAAAATTTGAGTAATATGGATTTTATCCATTTCGATAAGCAAATTATTTTGGTTTGGTTTCCTTGCTTGATGTAGAACCCTAGGTGTTGGGTGTGTTATATGCAAGTACTTCTACTATTCATCATTGGGATGGCTGGGCTCAAGTGCAAGCTGTTCAAGCTATTGACCTTGATATGGTACTAATAGGTGACTTTAATTGTGTGCTCCAATTAGAGGATAAACGGGCTGGTAAGGCCTTTTGGGTGTCAAGGATGTTCAAAAATTTAGAGCCTTTATTGCTCAAACGGGGTTTCTCATGTCTGGGAGAGGCTGGACCCGACTTTTGCTTCTCCGGGTTGGTTGGATAGCTATCCAGAATCTATTATATTTTCCTTCCCTGGTTTATCTCAGATCATTGCCCTTTATTACTTACTATTAAGTCTCATCATCCAACTGGCCCTAAACCATTTAGATTTGAGAAGTTCTGATTGTCTAATTGTGGTATTTATGAGATAGTTAAGAAGGCTTGGGTATATTCTTCTGATCAATCTCTCACCATTTGTTTGTCTATTTTGTTGTCTAAAGCAAGAAAGGCTCTCTTGAGGTGGAATTCTAGAAATGTTAGAAATATTTTCAGAAAAGGAGAAGCCCTTTATAAATAAATTCATGATCTTCAGATCTTTGAAGCTAGTCAAGGGGCCCTTTCTCATGCCTTATTGTAGATTGCTGGCTCTCTTAAGATCATATAATCATAATTTACAACAATAAGAAATTTTTTGACGTCAAAAATCCAAAAATCTTTGGTTAAAAGATGGAGATGCCAGTACTGCTTTCTTTCATTGATCTACGATTTTGAGGTGCCGAAAGAATCATATTGGATGGTTAGTAACTAATCAAGTAGAGGTCATCCAACATGATAGTCATATAAGGCCATATATACTTACTTATTTTCAAAATCGATGGCTGCCTTGTCCAATTGATGAGAATGTGGAGCATCCGTAGTTTGCCCATTCTCTATCCAACCATCAGAATGAAACCTTAGTTCAACCTATATCTGATGAAGAAATTATAAAAGGCTGTTCATAATATTAATCCTGAGAAAGGCCCTAGGTCGGATGGATTTCCATCATTGGTCTTTAAAGAGTTTTGACCTATTCTTGGCTTGGATGTTATTCAGGCTGTCAAATATTTCTTTCATTATCCAACAATGCCTACTGATTGGAAGCAAACATTTATTGCTTTATTACCAAAAGTTTTCAATCCACGATATGTTCATGAATACCGACCTATTAATCCATGTAATACCATTTATAAAGTGGTAACTAAAATTTGGTTAATCGAATTCAGCTTTTGTTATCTGATTGGTTTTCCATCATGAGCAAAGGGCTTTTATTCTAAGAAGGAATATATCTGAAAACATCCTAATTGCTCAAGAGATAATGCATTCCTTAGTGAAGGCAAAGCCTTTTTAAGTGCCTGTTGGCTTTGAAGTTGGATATGGAAAAGGCCTATAATCAGATTTAATAACCATTCCTTCAGATGGTTCTACGGCAATATGATTTTTTTTTCGATTTATTTAGTGGGTTATGGATTCTGTTTGTCATCCTCGGTATGCTATTCTGGTTAATAGCTCTCCTACAAAGTTGATTTAAACTTGCTTATGGACTGCATAAAGGTTGTCCGTTATTTTCTTACATATTTATTTTATGTTCCGAAGTACTTTCTACACTATTACATTATGTTGTGCAGTCAAAGCTTCTTCATGTGTTTTTCATCTATGTAATTACTTGTACAATACTCCTTCTACTTTAATATAACATTTCACCTTCCCTTTACCAAAATATATATATATATATACACACACTTGAGTAGTTTGTGTTAAATGGAGAAGCATTCTTATCCAATGTCTTTGGCCACCGGAAACCTACTATGCCTCCCAAAAAAATATATATATATAATAAAAAAAAAAAAAAAAAGACCTACTATGTCTCCAAGTTTTAGCTAGGCCTCAATTGAGGAATTGCTGCCCACTCACATGACTCGTACGTAGACAGAGGGATATCCATTTAGATGGCAAAGCAAAGAGCATTGCTACGAATCTCCGGTGTACTCTTCAATTTTCTTTTTTTTTTCGTAATAGATTGAAACCTTTATTTACTGAAAAGTGGTAGAAGTACAGGAGCAAAATAGTGGGTGTAGAAAACAGACCACAAATAAAAAATATTCGTTGCAACGGTGATATCATGTCAAATTTATCACAATTTAATGAAAACGTCCGTATTTTATTGAATACTATATATTTAATCAATTTTCATAAATGATGCCTCATATTAGCTATCGATTTTTAATTTTAATTAGATTATGATAAATTTGATCTGATAATACTGTTGCGATGTGTATCTTCTTCTAAAAAAACAACACCCAACAGTATAACAGTAAGTCTGAGAATGTAACAAAATTGTGAATGCGTAATGCAACAAGATGCCGAGTTAAAACATCAAGACGAGGCCGTTCATTGGGGCCAATGCCATCGTAAAGAACGAAGAAGAGAATAAAACGGTGTGACCTGGATTTCTTAGATGGGAATTTTACGTAAACGCTAGTTTCAATGCGTGCTTGTAGAATTAATAGGCCACGAGCACATGCACTATGACGTTTAATGCTTATGTGCAAAATGGCATGCATAGCAGCACAAAGTCAATGTGAGCATGTTGCGTCAAAAACTCGTGGTCTTAATTTTTTCTGTTTAATTTTGATGAAAAGAAAGGCCCAAGAACAGCAATCTAGATTTTATTACAGCGAATTCAAAATATTGACCGTTAGCATGATTTTAAAATTATATATCAATTTAAAATAATTTTTATTAATATTATCATATAATTTTAGAAATTATATACTATTTCATAATAATTTTTTTTTACATGATATTGTATCAGTTTATATTATTTTTTTATATAGAACATATATATTAATATAGATAATCTTTAAGATGTATCAAATAAATTGAATAAAATAATAATTTTTTTATTTTTATAATAATTTAATATTTATAATATGATATACATATAAAATATGATGAGATATTAAATTATTAAATTAAAAAAAAGATAACAAAATTCGGCACATATCACGTATGGCACCGTGATGCATCCCATAATATGATGTATCACATGTGCCGTCCACCGTGTGATGGATAATTGCACACGATCGTGTACGGATGCATACGCGGTCTTATGTGTCATCCATCGTGTGCGGTGGCGCACTGCAGAGGATCCGCACCCAGCAAAGACAAAAGCAAGCTAAACCAAGAAACACGGTGACAAAAGCAGCTTTGAGTTTGAATGACAGCTGGCTGACAAAACTTGCGCCATCCATTAAAATCACATTCTCCAAGCTGAAATGGAAGAGCAACCTCTACGGTCAAAGGAGAGTGTTTTAGTCTTCCGACGATAGGCTAGCTTCCCTCGAGGTCAAAACGTATAAAAGATGTTCACGAGGGGACCGATCACATGTATTGTCTGACGTATAAGAGTTTCCGTGATTGGGACCCGTCACCAGAGAAGTTCCAAGATGACATGGTAAAAGTCATCCTTCGAGACAGTCAAACTGGAGCCACTTTCTGGATAAGCCATGGACCCTTGTGTTTTCTACAAGTTAGGCCAGAACCCATTGTTTTGTTATAAGTTGGTCATGGAGGCATTCCTAGCCGAGAGGTGGCTTGTTGAAGTATTTTCTTTGCAATCCCATCTCTGTCCCACGGTTGAGGAAAAAAAAATCTTTGTCAAAGAAAAAAATCTTTGTCTCACAGTGTGTTTGACTTGGGCGTTATTTAATATTTACTTGGCTGCAAAGAAAGATCTATATAGTATCTCGCTGGATCGTCAAAAAAGTTGACCCAAGACCCTTTTTTCGTGGTGGTTGCTTGGCTGACTTTATCGCAAACGAGAGGATTCAAAATTTGGTGGCTGGAGACAAGATATGGGAAGTCGGAGTGCCACGCTAGACCATGAAGAACTTCTACTCTCACATTTTAATGGGGTTGAATTAGAGATGTTTAGTTGAAGAGAGTTAGAATCTGAAATGAGAATGAGAATAGATAGCTCATATTCTAAACCTTTGGTTGGAGAGAGTTTCATTTCGATTTCGAGATGGAATAAAAATGGTCCGATCCCCCTAAACCATCCTACCCCCATTCTCTCGTAAAAATTCAAATCTCTATTTCAATTCAAATTCCGATCACAAACCAAATACTCCAAGGAGGTACTTGGTTGGAGGAGATGGAGTTCTAGAATGGGAATCAGAATAGATGACTCTCATTTCAGTCGTTTGGTTGGAGAGAGTTCCATTTCGATTTTGATTCTAAGATAGAATGGGAATAGTCCAATCTACCTAAAACTCAATCCGCACTCTCTCCTATAGATTCAAATTTTTATTCGATTTCGATTTCGGTTATGAACCAAATGCTTAAGAGAATTTGGTCAATTTGATTCTCATTCTAATCCATTCCGATTCCAATTTCGATTTTGATTCTGATCACGAACCAAGTATCATTTTGGGATATTGCCATTTTTATTCTCATTTCGATTCCGATTTTGATTCCGATCACAAATCTAACACCTCCTTAAACTCTTTTCAATTAAGCGATTGGAACAGGAGTCATCCATTCTCATTTCTATTCCAAACACTAACTCTCCCCAATCAAATATGGGGTGTCTCTACAAATAGGATACATTGATGTGGATAAGAAATTTGAGTCCAACTTCTCATTTGGTCAGGCTTGGATGACTGCTTGAATGCCCAATGGATTAGCTCCACGCAGCCTGCTATTATATTTATGCACATGCATGATAGTCGTTTTAGGATTTGTTCTTCCAGTCACATGCTACGTGTAAACTATGAAGCAATTGTGATAGTATATGCTCATGAGCGAAGAAAAGATTAGAACATGTCTGTGATATATTATTGAAGAAGGATCTGGTTAAGGAATCACTCAATTGAGCGTCCTCATTATCTCAACAATGACGTTTCAACATCTGTTTTCCCTCAGCAATCTAATTTTGTGACAATAATTCATATTTCTTGCTATAAATTAGCAACAATTTTATACTTTTGGGTAGACAACTTAGGATTTACCTTTATACCTCAATAAATAAATCGTAACTGCTAATATGGTAAAAAAATGAAAGAAGCACAATACACCAGCGGATTGGTGATTGAGATAGAAAGATTTCAATACATTGGAAGAAGAAAAATAAAGAATAGTGAATGACTAAAATAGTACAAGCCATTCGAATGCAACATCTCATTTGGGATGATCAAGGACAATCACGTTCAGAGTTCGAATGCAAATAAATTTTTGCTATAGTACTTTTTAATAATTTTTATTATGAAAGATATGTAAGATATTATATTACTATTTTTTCTATATTTATTTTTTTTAAAAATATATTTTATTATTTTTATCTTTTTCCATTTTTTTTTCACTTCTTCTCGTTGCTGCCCGCCGCCTCCTACCCATTGCCCTCCTTCCCGATGGTTTTCTCCCCTCCCTCTGATGCTCGTGCCACCCCATTCTGCAGTCTTCCTCCCCTTCTTCGACATCCCCAACGGACGCTCATGCCCTCACCTCCCCCCGATGCTCGTGCCATCCTCCCTCCGATGACCACACTGCCTCCCTGCTCTTTCTTCTTCTCTGCCGCAAGCTGGCCCTCCTCCCGCGACCACGCCGCCCCCTTGCTCTTCTTCTTCTTTGCCGCAGGCCACTGCAACCCCCCCACCACCAGCGACAATGCCATCTCCCTACCGTGGGCCCCTACCCTCTCTCCTTTCTTCTTCTCTATCACAGCCCCTCCTCTAGTCTTTCTTCTTCTTCTCCACTGCAGCCCAACCTCCCCCCCCCCGCCCCTACCTCTCTTCTTTCCTCCGCCCTTAGTGATGACCCCAATGCTCCGCTCCTTCTCCTCCACCTTTGGTGCACACTCCCACCTCCTCCTCTTCCTCCTCCCTCTCCTCTTCCTCCACCTTTGGTGACAACACCACCACCCAACAACCCCTCTCGACCCCTCCTTCTCTATAGAGCTATCAAAATGAACTAGTCCATTTGGCCCTAAAAATGGACCAGATCAAACTGAGAAATTCAGACCCATTTATGAAAGTAGACTTTTTGGTCCAGCCTCTGTAGCCCATGTGCTAAACCGGATTAGGACCGGATCAGCCTATGGGCCGGCCCATATCCGATCAGACGAATAGGCAATTACTTAAGTTGAGTCCTTGATGCTTATTCCTTGACCCTTCCTGAAAATGTCCAAATTCTAATTTGCACTTGAAAGTGGTTGCATGACTTTGTTCCAAATCCTGATAGTAATTTTTTTGTATATTTATTGTATATACTTTACAATTTTTGTTTATTAATTTATCTTTTGAATTGATTATTTAATTGATTTTAATTGATTGTGAATTTTAGATGAAGATGATAGCAGTGTTGGCCTTGAGACATCGAGAGTGAATTTAAATGTGCTTCAAGAAGATGAATTTGTGGAGGAATAGCTTGTTTGATTTGATGTTGTTTTTTGAGTTTAATGTACTATGAATAATACATTTGAGTTTGATGTTGTTTCATCGTAGTTGTAAGTTTAATTTTGTTTGGTCTTGAAAGTCTTGTTACTACTTGACTTCTTATTATTCGTTGAATATTGAGTTTAATTTTTTTCATAGTGACTCCAGCATAAAGGGAGAAAGCTATGAAAGTGACTCCAAAATGAGCTGGTCCAATCCTAAAAAGAAAAAAAGAAATAGATTGGTCCAGTCCTAGCCATAACTCACATAGACTAAGGCTAGGCTGAGTTTTTACGATCTATTTTAACAAGTGTGCTGAGCCTGGCCCGACCCACATAATCACAGCCCATGTGGGCTAGGGCCGGACCCACGTCAGCGACATATTTTATGCGGGTCTTATCAAAAAGGATTGGATTATTTCG
>KE504653.1:1336544-1347439 GCA_000441515.1 Elaeis oleifera | reverse complement strand
TTTTGTTTGTTTCCTCTTTCTTCCTACTGCATCGCGTGGTACTAGAAAGATCTTGAAAAGTGGTGTTCAGATCAGATATCTACCCAACACAAATTTTAAAAACAATCGAGAAATGGCTGCCCATTCGCATGAGTCGTACGTAGACTCTCCATTTACTACGAATCCCTGGTGAATTATTACTCCTTTTATATGACAATTCACGTGAATACAAGTTTCTAATGCATGCTTGCAGAATAGGCCATGTGCACGTGCACTATGTGGTTTAATGCTTGCGTGCAGACCGGCGAACGTAGCAGCACGAATTCAACGTGGGCACGTTGCGTCAAATGCTCGCGGATTCAAAAGAGGGTGTTAAATCTTCCAACCATTATCTAGCTTCCCTCGAGGTCAAATGTGCAAAAGATATTCACCACGAGGGGACTAACCACGTGTCTGAATTATAAGATTTTCCGTGAACGGGGCATGTGATATGTTCCTGGATGCACTGTAAAAGTCCTCCGATAAAACTGAACCACTTTTTGGATAAGCCATGGACCATAGTGTTTTTTGTAAGTTAGCCCTGAAACAATTGTTGTCGTTTATATCTTGGTCACAGAGGCATTCCCAACTAAAGCTGTCAAAATGGGTTTGGCCCACGGGGCCGGCTCAGCTCAATCCTATAAATAGGATAGATTGGACTGCCATATGAATAGCCCAAATAACCATCGGATCTGTTTGGCCTATCCCACATCAGTCCAAGGGCTAATATAGGTTGGGCCAGGCTAGTCCGAGTGGGTCATAATTTTTTTAAAAAATCTTATAAAAAAATTCTATTCCTTTTTTAATCCCTGACTCCTGAGCCCTGCTACTCCACGTTGCCGGCCACTGCTGCAGACCAGTAGGATGACTATCTCCATCAGTTCCTCTCCCTTTCGCCTCCCAACTCTACAGATCCCCACTCCTCCTCCTCATCATCGGTGCCACCACCTCCGACCTCCGAGTCCAATCATGAATCAAGATACGCCGGCCCCTCCTCCCTTCTGCCGACAGATGCCCCTCCATCCAACCTCCAGACGATCCCCCTCCTTCTCCTCTGAGCCCCTCCTCCCTTTCGCTGACGAATGCCCCTCCATCCAACCTCCGGACGAACTCCCTCCTTCTCCACCTCATCGTCGGTGCCGCCACCTCCGAGTCAAATCCGATCGCAGCTTCTCCTCCTCAGGCTCTCTCAGTCTCTCCACTCTCCGAGTTAAAGCAACGCTGCCTTCCTCGGACTTTCTCGGTCTCTCTCCACTCTTTAGGCTCGATCGCTCGAGGCGTTGCCACTTTCAAGTCAAATCCAACAGCGGTTCCTTCTCCTCCTCGGGCTCTCTCGGTCTCTTCACTCTTCGAGTCAGATCTGCGCAGCCTCTGACCTCTCCTCAGGCTTTCTCGATCTCTCTCCACTCTCCAGGCTCAACTGCTCAAGGCTCTCCCCTCTCGGGCTCTCTGCCTCTCTTTTTTTACTCTTCACTCTTCAGTCATTTGAGGTTCAAGACCTATGGGCTGTCCGATCTGGCCCACGGCCCTAAAAGGTTGAGCTGGGCCAGCTATATTGTGTCCCATTTTTTGGCTGGGCCTAGCCCGGCCCACCCATCAAATTTTAGGCTCTTAAGGACCAGGCCGGGCCAGCCCATTTTCATAGTACTATTCCCAGCTGAGCGGTGGCTCGTTGAAGTATTTTCTTTTGTTACGATCAAGGACTCATGGTTTGACACATGAGATATTATCTGTTTTGACTCATGGGCCTCACTGTTTATCCTTCAAAAGACATCTTACGTAGAAAAGATGGCTCCTTCCAATAAAAGCCAATTTCTCTTGACTCACAAGGATCATCACAAATTGATGTACGGATAGAAAGAGTCCCATAATTGCAGAGATGGTTCTCTACTTGGGATGTCACTATTGCGGCCAAAGGCTCATGGCTCAGCACATAATGTATTATCCGCTCTGATCCATAGATCTCATAGTTTTATCCTTCAAAAAGCTCCACATGTGGGAAAGATAGTTTCTTTTTATATAAGCCAAAGTCTCTTTGACTCACAACTAATTTTAGAATGATAATGCCCTCCCTTCTACGCTGCAATACTTTCCATCAAATCTTTATCTCACGGTTGAGAGAAAAAAGGAAAAAATTTCTTTGTCAAAAGAAAAAAATATCTTTGTCTCATGGTGTGTTTGACTTGGATATTATTAATTTTTACTTGGATGCAAAGAAAGATCCCGATAATTTCTCACTGGATTTGGATAGAATCGTCAAAAATGTTTATCGAAGACAGCTTATTCCTGATGGTTAGCTAGTTGACTTTATTATAAATGAAAGGATTTTGTTGCGGCCTTTCTCCAATTTCGATAGTCAGCCTGGAGCCGACTAGTTGCTGCATCTGAATGCAGATCGACGAAATGCTGGGAGACGGTGTGCCATCGTCGGCGAAGGTGCATACAATCAAGGCCGAAGGCGAGAGCGAGGGGATACCAGTGAACGGTGGCGCTGGTCTCCGCTCGACGTCGGGAAGATGATAACCTGCAAAGGAAGTTCCGCCAGAGGTGGCTCCGACGAGGATCCTCCAACTAGTCAGGGACCATCAGACCAAGTCGGCATGACTGTTAGACCTAGTCCGCACCATACCGACTAGGTTAAGTACTTGCCCCAGGTCGGTCGATTATTGTCGATAATAGTCGGTGTAGATCCGACTGGACGAAACTCATTGACCCGAGTCAGGTTGAGTTGTAATAGCTTAGTCAGTGCAGCTCCTTTAGTTGGCTGGGAGATGAGTAAGATGGGTAGTCGGTTGAGTGATGAGGATCTATCCCAA
The DNA here is from genome assembly GCA_000441515.1 of Elaeis oleifera. Lineage (NCBI taxonomy): Eukaryota > Viridiplantae > Streptophyta > Magnoliopsida > Arecales > Arecaceae > Elaeis > Elaeis oleifera. The sequence continues at coordinate 1,344,605 of KE504653.1, read as the reverse complement.
CACCTGCCCCCCAACTCCCAAGTCTGACTCCATAGTTAATTGGGCGAAGGAAATTCATTGTCATCTAGATCTAAGTTACTTTTGCTGACTGCTACTTGTCATTTTGTGGATTAGACCGTCGCCTTATCATTCCATAGAATATACGGCGGCGCTATCCCATCACAAGTCATGCGGCAATAAATGCTGCAAAGCTCGAGGTGATCTTTCGTACTAATAATGGTAGGAGATCGACTAGCGGGATAATAATAAGCATGTATACTAGAGTCGTCTGCATGTCGGTTGCTCATTGGCTCGACCTGTGACCACATGGATTTAGCTAACTTGACGAGATCAGAATGGTGGTGCGTTGAACGGGCATCGAGATAGTTGATCGTTATTGCTGCCATGAGTCGATATCTTCGAATAAGGTGTGATACTCGATGTTGATTCTGACCGTCAAAAGGATCTATAAATAGGGGTTGACCCCATAGTCCCTATTTCGGTTCCATTGGCTTCACCCCATCTCAAATCTTTTGCTTCCCTTCTCTTGTAGTAGAGAGGTTAGGTTCTATTGCAGGCGAGTCATCTTCTTTGACGTCGGTCCTCCGTCGCCATCGACCCTTGCCACCATCATCATCATCATCGATCTTTTTCTGTCGTCATCATCGTCAGTCTTTTCCCATTAAGGTTCCCTCCTTCATCTTTTCTTCTTTTTGAGCTTTCCTCTGAGTCTTTTCTCCTTTTCTTGGCTTCTACTAGAAGAGAGTCTGGAGATGAGAACCCGATCAGTGATCGAAGTTCTCTGACTCCAACCACCTAAAGGGAGACAGAGGAGGTTCCTCGAGGTGAACCCGAAGAGACATCTTCTCGGCAAGGTCATTCAGATCCGGATGAGTCAGATGAGCAGCCGACTACCAAGGACCTCTCCAGACCTCCCATTAAGAGGTACGAGTTGAAGGAGGCTGCCATCGACAGACTAAAGGATTACTATCATATCCCTAGTCGGCATCGGTTGATGGTGCCCGATGAAAAAGGTCGGATTATCTGTCCTCCTGATGGCTTCATTACTGTCTATGAGGAGTTTCTTCGATCGAGACTCTGATATCCTCTCCCCCCATTCTTTACCAACATTCTTGGCCTGCACGAGGTCATCCCCACTCAGCTTGCTCCCAACTCTTTTCGAATCTTAGCTTGTTTCATAATTCTTTGCCATCTCCTTTGGGTTGAGCTTCGAATTTTTTTGTTCCGAGCTATCTTCCTGTTGAAGAAGCATCCTCGAGAATGAGGGTGGTGGTTCTTCTATCCTCAGCCCTGTCAACAATTGTTTAAGAACCTTCCTTCTTCCATCCACAAATGGAAGAATAAATTTTTCTATATTACGGCCAACTACCCATGGGGCTTCGATTGGATTTGGATGACTCCCAATCTGTCTCTAAATAGAAATGACACAGTCGTAAAGAAAGATCGGGAACATACGAAAAGCTGTTCGAAGTCCTGATTCCTCCGCATCAGGAGGCTGCTCAAAGAGTAGTCTCTTTATGACATCGGGATAAGCCCGACTAGCCATCTCGGTAGTCTTCTTCCTACAAATTTTTGTAGCTTTTACTTTGTTTGTAAACTAATCTTTCTTTGTCGTATTCATGCAAGCATGAGGGTTACGGCGGGATCCCTCAAGTAAGCGATCCAAAAGAAAAAGACAAAGGCGTCATCATGTAGGCCTGGCGATCCCTCTCGACCACCGAAGAAGTCGAGAAAAGAGTCCCCTCCTTGGGTACAGAGGAGTACGCAGCCGCCATCACCACCCTGACCACCTTTGGAGCGTTCTTCTTCACCGCCCGTTACAGTTGCAGTCCCTCCTCTAGCCGACGATGATGTCATTATCATCGACCCATCGGTGAAGCCGGAAGCAGTCCAAACCCTTTCGGTTCAAGCATAGTTGGGAGGAAGCCGGGCACCTAGTCGGGAAGATGCTGACAAAGGGAAGACCCCTACAGAGGAGAGTGCCCCCACCTATATGACCGATTATGGTCTGGATACCTCTTCGGGAGAGACCACAATCACGATCGAAATGCGCTTCAAGGCGACTGATCAGGCTCTCCAAAACTGCCAACTCATCGAGAAGTTGGCAAGGATGGTCATACTGCCCACCGACTAGAAAGTCAAGAAGGGATGTCCAATCGGGGAGATTCAATCGAGCACCTATATATCGTTGATCAGGGTAAGTCTTCAACCTTCTCTTATTCAGTTTAACTCTCGAATAGTTATCAACTGAATAGATGACTTGGCCATTTTTCTGTTTATAGATGTCCACGATATTACTATTTTGTCTAAGGGATTGATCAAGTTCGTCTAGATCAACTCCAAGCTGGAGGACCAGGTTTAGACTACTTAGGCTCAGGCCAAGGCCGCTGATGAGCTCCTTCGGACTGTCGAGTAGTGAGAAAGAAGAGTGGAGAGAAGATTACTCTGCTAGAGGTCGAGTTAACGAATTCGATGATCCAGTAGAAGAAAGAGAAAGATAAGTTCGGCAAATTGAAGATCGACTATCAGAAGGAGATGGAGTCGGCTGAGAGCACCCTCATTGGGTAGAGGGAGAAGAGGCAGAAGGCCAAGAAAGCGATCGAGGAGGCTGAGAATGCTGCCAAGGTGGTTGAGAAGATTACAAAGGAGGCCGAGAAGGTTGCCATCAAGTTGAAAGAGAAACTGGCAGTGCTAGAGACTCAAATCCAGAAGGCTGCTTCTCGAGCTCTGACCGAATTTTGAAGTTCAAAAGAGTATGAGACTGAGCTTGCCGATGTCGGTGCGAATGCATACCAGTTCGAATTTGAGGAATATAAGGAGCAGATCCACCATCTCATGCCCAAGCTGGATCTAAGCTTGATACAAGCCGACAAGGAGTCAGACAATTCGAGCGATGAGGGAGTGGAGGCTGAGGATCATCCCCAGCCATTTCTTAGATTTCTCTTGTACTCTTTTGCTTTTCGATCTTTTACGTTGCTCTTATTCTATACTAAACTCCTTTTTAATGAAATGATTTTCTCTTTCAACTTTTGAGTTATCCAACTTGATTTGTATGCATGCTTTCGCCCCTTATTTATTTGCTTCTTTCTATAAAATTGACTAAGTAATATAATCGGCAAGAAAGTAAAGTAGTCAGTAGGAAGCAGCAAATCGAGTAGGTTGTAACTGAACTAATAGACTTGAAAAAAATTTAAGTCATGTAGTCGGTTTTGCAGGCGAACTTGATCGGACTGAAGTTATAGTCGTAGATCATTCACCATAGATTGTTTCGCTGAGTAGAAATTTAGAGAAAATTTCTCATTTTTATTTCGGATCAATAGATCTTTGGCCAATTAGTATTGAAACGACCTACCACAATTTACTTTTGTCGAGGATTATGGCAAACCATAGCTTCTGTACTTGCAATGCTTGGACCATTGCGAGTATGTTGGCGATTGTCAGAGCTCACAACTTTGATGTTCAGTTACCAGCCGAACACCGTATTTATTTCGTTGGGTGTTGTGGCCCACGGCTTACGCACCTTTTCAGAGTCATGGCACTCGGACAGATACGCCATCGGACGTCGGATCTTATGATTTTGATTTCTGGTTATCAATCGAATACCTCAATGATTTCATCTAGATCTCGTGCTCAACTTGGTGCTACGACCCTTGAGCCTTAGCAGGCGCGCTTATGGTTGATGGACCTACCCATGTATATGATGGACCCACCTCCGGCTTCGTCAATCAGATATCAACTGACTAACGCTTTGTTGGGTACTAGTTGACGAGGGAGTGGTTGTGTTGTAAATTTTGAGCACTCGAATAATTGGGCACGGGTTTGTAAATAGAAGACCTCTTTATTGATGAAGATATTCTTATTGATAATACATCCATAGATTATTGGCATTCCAAGTTCGAGAGATCTCCGTGCCGTCCAAGTTCTCGATTTTATAAGCCTCTAGTAGCAAAATTGCTGAGATTCTGTAGAAATCATCCCAATTCGAAGATAGCTTTTCTTGCTCGATCGGTTTGAAGATTTCGGCTCTTCTGAGGACTAAGTCTCCTATTCAAAAGATTTTGGATTTGACTTGGGAGTTATAGTATCGAGCTATCCTTTGCTGGCAGGAGATCATTCTCAGCTGAGCTTGTTTTAAATTTTTTTGAGTAAGTCTAGGTCGGCTCATCTCTTATCTGAATTGGTTGATTCATCGTAGTATTCCATCCGAGTTGAAGGTAAGTCGATTTTGACTGGGATCATGGCTTCTGTTCTGAATGCCAACCTGAATGGAGTCTCGTCGATCGGGATCTGAGGAGTCGTCCGGTAAAATATAGGACACTGTAGAGTTCATCGGCCTAGCTTCCTTTGGCTTGACAGATTCTGATCTTCAGGCCTTGCAAAATCATCCTATTGGTCACCTCAATTTTTTCATTGGATTGCGGATGCCCAACTAAAGTAAGCTTGTGGATGATATGATACTTTACACAAAATTCTTTAAACTTGACGTTGTTGAATTATCGATCGTTATCAGTGATGATTACTCGGGGTAGATCGAATCGATAGATGATGGATTTTTACTGAAAGTCAGTAATTTTTCACTCTATTATCTGTGCCAGTGGTTCGACTTTGACTCACTTAGTAAAGTAGTCGATGACTATTATGAGGAATCTTCTTTATCCACTGACAGATGGGAATGGATCGAGTATATCAACTTTCCATCGGTCAAATGATCAGGATGCCAAAATGATCATCAGATGACTGGATGGGAGTCTTTGAATGTTGGCGAATATTAAACATTGATCACATTTCTATACCAAGTCGTGGGCGTCCTTCTGCATGGTTTGCTAATAATATCCTTGTCGAAAAATTTTGTAGGACAGTGACTTGCCCCCAAAGTGATTGCCGTAAATACCCTCGTGTACCTACTAAAGAGTGTAATCGGCCACGAAAGATCGAAGATACTTGAGCAGAGGTAATGATGCTGATCTTCTGTAGAGTTGGTCATCGATGATCATATACCGAACCATCAATCTCTTTAATCGGCATGTCCCGATAGAATCAACTGGTAGGGTTCCATCCATTAAAAAGTTGATGAATGGGTCGATCCAACTCGGCTCATGTCCGACTTGGATGTGGTGAACTTCCTCCTATGAGTCAATGCTCGAGCTCTCGAGGTGCCCGATGAAAATCTTTCCAAGCTCACCGCAACAGTAGGTAGCGAGACGTGACAAGGAGTCGACTCTAGCATTCTCCAAGCGAGGGATGTGAAAAATCTCAAAATAGTCAAAATACAATTGTAGAGACTTGAGCTTTTGTAGATATCTGAAAAGAATAGAATCTCAGGCTGCATATTCTCTTCAAGATTGTTCGATGACGAGTTGCCAGTCGGTGAATACCCGCAAGCATTTTACATCGAGATCTTTGATGATCTTTAGTCCGACTATCAGGACTTCATACTCTACTTGATTGTTTGAAGCTTTGAAATCGAACCATAGTACATATTCCATCACCATCCCATCGATGTTGGTCAATATCAGGCCCGCACTGCATCTTTTGACGTTTGAAGCTCCATCCACATGTAGAATCCATACAGATTCTTGAGTGTCTTCTAATGGGTGATCTTTGACATGACCGTCATCAGTTGGAATACACTCAACGATGAAATCAGTGAGGATTTGGGTCTTCATCGAAGATCGTAGAATAAAAGAAGATCAAACTCAGTGAGTTCAACCACCTACTTGACCATTTTTCTGAGATGTTTGATCATTGAAGTAGAGTTTTCAGAGGAAGATTGGTCAAGATTTTTATTGAGTGAGTTTGGAAGTAAGGTCATAGATGCCGAATAGTAATTATGATCATGAAGACGACCTTTTCGATATGAGAGTACCTTATTTTAGCATTGTGCAACACCCGACTGATGTAGTAAATGGGCTTCTATATTTTGCTTTCTTCTCAGACCAGCACCGAGCTGACAGCTTCAAAAGTTGTCACCACATATATGAGTAATTCATCGTCGGTGCTGGGCTTCATCAGAAGTAAAGGAGAGATAAGATACTGTTCAAGTCATTGAAGATTTTCTGGCACTCCTCCATCCAGGTGAAGTCTTTCATCTGCTTGAGTATATTAAAAAAGAAGACACCGTTTTGGGATCTGAAGATGAACCGGCTCAAGGACGTGACACGCCCCACCAATCTCTGGATGTCTCGTTGAAAAGTTATAGGCTTCATGTCAAGAACCGCTTTGATCTTCTCAGGGTTGGCCTCAATGCCTTGCTTCATCATCATAAAGTCAAGAAACTTCTCCGATATGATGCCAAGGTGCACTTAGTCAGGTTTAGTTCATCTGATGCTTTCTCAGGACGTCGAAAGCTTCCATCAGGTCGTTGATATGGAGGGCAACTTCAATATTTTTACGAGCATGTCATCGACGTAGACCTTCATATTGCGTCTGATCTGATCTTTGAAGATTTTGTTGACTAGCCTTTAGTATGTAGCTTCGATATTTTTGAGATCGAAGGGCATAACTTATAGCAATAGAGACCCTTGTCGGTGATAAACGTCGTCTCCTCCTCATCTTCGAGCACCATTCAGATCTGGTTGAAGTCAGAGAAAGCATCCATGAAGATGAGCAGTTGACGGTCGGATGTCGTGTCGACTAGCTGATTGATCCATGAATGTGAAAAGCTATCTTTGGGACAGACTTTGTTCAAATTGGTGTAGTTAATGCAGATCTGTCATTTGCCATTTACTTTTTTGACCATCATAATATTTGCAAGCCAATCCGAATAGGTTATCTCATGAATAAAGTCGGCTGTCAGTAGCCTGTCAACCTCCTTATCGATGACCTTCTATCACTCAGAAGCAAAGCTCCTCTTCTTTTATCTCACTGGCTTATGGTCGGAATCGACGTTTAATCGGTGAACAATGACTTCTGGAGGAATGCCCTGCATGTCGGAGATAGACCAGGCAAAGATGTTGGCGTTCTTCCATAGAAAGTCAATGAGTTTCCCCTACAGTTCGTTGCTCAGTGAGGATTCGATTTGAATGGTCTTAGTCAGGTCGTCATCGTTGAGGGGCACGGAGACAAGTTGCTCTACGAGTTCTCCACGGGTTTCTTCTTCTTTTTGATCCAATCTGTCATCGATGAGGAGAGTTTCAGCTGGTCTTATCCCTTCGAGAATGGTTAAGTAGCATTGTCGGACTTGCCGCTAATCGCCTCGTATCTCGTCAGTTTCGTTCTTTGTCGGGAAGCGCACTAGCAGATGGTATGTTGAGATGATTGCTCGGAGTGTGTTTAGTCTGGGCCACCCCAAGATAACATTGTAGACGGACGAGATCCGACCTACAAGAAAGTTGAGGTGCACGACCGACTACCGAGGTGGCTATCTGATTGTGACAGGGAGTTCTATCTTGCTTTCCACCTTGATCGAGTCACCTATGAACCCGACTAAAGGAATATTGACTGGTTTGACAAAGTTAGAAGAGAGTCACATTCAAGAAAGACAATCGTAGAAAATCACGTTAGTGAAACTTTCATTATCAACAAGACATCATTTTATATCGTAGTTGGCTATCGTCAATGATACAACTACAACATCATTGTAGGGAGTCTGGACTCCTCGCAGATCTGTTTCAGTAAAGATAATGTCGTTGTCAGCCCGTTGGCGCTTTGAGGTATTTTTAAAGTCACCTGCTCCCCAAAATCGCGATCCCTTCGAGATCACGTTGATCACGCCCATCATAGGTTGAGTGTGATTCTCCTCCTCAGGACGAAATCGTGATGGTGGATCGAAAGGCAGCTGTGCAGGTCGCTCTCACACGTACTTTCTGAGATGACTCCACCTTATTAAGTCTTCGATCTCATTTTTCAACTGGTGGCACTCTTCGATATCGTGACCATGGTCATGATGGAACCGATAGTAGTGCTTTCGATCATGAGATGCAGATTTTGATTTTATCGGTTGGGGTCGTCGAAGAAGTTCTCTCCCTCTATTTTCATGAGAATCTGCGCATCAAAAATAGTCAGAGGAGTGTAGGAGTTGTACCTACTGTCGAAGTTCTTGGACTTCAGGTTCGATCGGTG
>KE504653.1:1320818-1336524 GCA_000441515.1 Elaeis oleifera | reverse complement strand
GTCTTCGATCTCATTTTTCAACTGGTGGCACTCTTCGATATCGTGACCATGGTCATGATGGAACCGATAGTAGTGCTTTCGATCATGAGATGCAGATTTTGATTTTATCGGTTGGGGTCGTCGAAGAAAGTTCTCTCCCTCTATTTTCATGAGAATCTGCGCATCAAAAATAGTCAGAGGAGTGTAGGAGTTGTACCTACTGTCGAAGTTCTTGGACTTCAGGTTCGATCGGTGAGGTGGAACCTCCTTCTCGATGCGAATCCAACTAGGCTCCTTAGAGATCCCCTCCTTCTTCGCCTTCTTCCTCCAGCCCTTGCCCTCAAACTCACATCGATCAGTCGTAGCCTCCTCAGTGCAGATGTACTTTTGCACACGCTCGAGGAGTTCGACGTAGGATTAAGGAAACGTCTTATCCAAAGAGTAGGTAAATTTGAAATTTCGCAGTCTTCGCTTCATAGCTAGGATGGCCGTCGATTCGTCGAGGTCTTTGATCTCCAGGATGGCAGTGTTGAAATGCACCACGAGTTACGAAGAGATTTTCCATCCTGCTGTCTAATGGAGAAAAGACTATCGGTGGTCCGTGGCACTCTCCGATTGGTATCAAAGTGCGCCATGAGCGGCTACTCGAACTGCTCAAAGGAATTAATACTTTTAGTTGAAGATCGGAGTACCACACTCGTGCAGTTTTCATAGAGTAGCCAGAAAGGCAACACAGAGAAGGGCATCGAATGCCTCTAGTAAGAGCATGAGATCTTTGTAGCTCTCGAGATGATCAAGTGAGTCGCTGGAGCCATCGTACAGCTCAATCTGCGACATCTTGAACCGATCAAGAATCGATTCATCCAGGATCCGTCGAGAGAAAGACAGACTCGTACTGATGCTAAATTTGTTAGTGGGGTTTCGATGGTTTGTCTGGATCTATTCCAGACGGTGATCAAACTCCTTCAATTTTTGATCGTACTCATCCAACCATCGTTGCAACACATCAGGATGCCACGAGTAGTCTGGGATAGAGCCTTCCCCAGAAGATGAGGATTTCGATGAAGATCGCGGCCTCTTCCTCTTGTGCGGAGTTCATCGAGGGAAAGAGGTCGACGATCGCCAGAGTCAGTGTGCAAAGCACGTCAAGAGTCTAGTTGCAGTGATCGTAGGATGGATCGAGAGCTTGCCCAATGGGAGTGTTGTGTCAAGTGATGGATCGGAGATCATGGTCGGCGACTGTGCCTGGAAGGCATGTCATGTAGTGCGATCTCCTCCAACCGTTGCTGCTGCTGTTGCTATTGCTGGAAATCATGAATGGCCTCCATTAGATTTCTAATCTGCTGCACAAGGGCAGCAAATCCAGGATCTGTTGTCATCGATGGTTCTGAAGTGCTCGGCTCTCCGAGAGTCGTCGGAGGCGTATCACGTGGGGATGAATGTCGAGCAGAGTCTACAGAAGCATTTTGCGCTCTCATCTTGATCATGGAGGTCCTTGAGAGAGAAGATTTTTCTCTGCTGGCCCCTACCTGGCACGCCAGATTGTTGCGGCCTTTCCTTAGTTTCGATAGTCGGCCTGGAGCTGACTAGCTGCTGTGCCTAAATATGGGCCGACGGAATGTCGAAAGATGGTGTGCCGTCACCGAGGAAAGTACACACAATCAAGGTCGAAGGTGAGAGCGAGGGGATATCGGTGAATGGTGGTGCTGGTCTCCGCTCGATGCTGAAAAAATCATGACCTGCAAAAAAAGTCCCGCTAGAGGTGGCTTCGATGAGGTCCCTCCAATGCTCAAGTCAGTGAGGTGGCTCGAGATAAAAAATAGCAAAAGCTCTGGATTGCATACAATATGTGTACCTGGAGGGGTCTCCGTTTATCTCTATTTATAGAGGGAGTAAAATAAATGGTGAGATGACAGGTAATCATGTCGATCATATCCTATCGTACGGTACCGCATGAGCATCTTAAATGCTGACGGCGGACGTGCCTTCTATTCGGTGCGCACAAGGCGGTGAAAGCTACCGCGCATGGGTTGTAACAAATGGCCTTATGGGCACATTAAATAAATTCGTAGCATCCCGTCACAGCGCAGCTAGCCGGCCAGAATATGGCGTCTGAGTGACATAATCTAATATGGCCTATCAAAATGGCGTGGCGGCCATGCTTGATAGTCAACTAGTCGGCAAAAGCCCGTACAGTCGAAGTCGGCAAAATGAGACCGTCGAATGTTGTCGCTCCGCCCACGATCAGCGTGCTCGATCATTCACCGAGTAGAAAGTAGTCAGATATGTGTCAAGCATTATTCGGCTATTCGGCATAGGCGAAGACTGTCAGACCTAATTGGCATGGTGCCGACTAGGTTAAGTACTTGCCTCTGGTCAACTGATTATTATTGATAACAGTCTGTGCAGATCCGACTGGGTGGGACTCCCGAGTCAGGCTGAGTTGTAATAGCTTAATCGTGCAGCTTTTTAGTCGATTGGGAGTCGAGTAAGATGGGTAGTCGGTTGAGTGACGATGATCTACCCAACAGATTTCAATATTTGATTGTTGGAGAGATACAAAATTGGAATGCACACTGGGCCACACTGGACCACAAACTGCTCAAGTTCTCAACTAGGCTCCCCTTTTAATCGGGTTGGATCAATATCTCCATGTATCAGATGGCTTGACCTGGGTCACAAATTTTAGCCCAACATATAATTGGGTTGGGTTGGATAAACCGTTGTGAGGCCAATAGATTAGCTCAACTCAGCCTGCTATTTATATTTGTGTGCATGTATGTTAATCATTTTAGGATTGAAAATTTTTATGCACCGCAGACAGTATAGAAAATCTGACATAGAGCGCACCACTTTATATAATTGATCAATATAGCTACTATTTTCAATATGTATTTAATATCTGTAGTTTCATTTTTCGTTTGAAAATTTTGAATGACAAAAATACCTCTGCTTTTTAGAAAAACTATGATATTTTATGTCCATATTATGACATCCTGCATCAATTTGATGTAGGATGTCATAATATGCCATAAGATGTCATAATTTTTTTAAAGAGTAGAAGTATTTTCGTTATTCAAAATTTAAAAAAAATAGAACTGTAGGTATTAAATGCGTGTTGGAAAGTAGTTGGACAAAAATGCTCCTTCCATATTATGACATCCTAGACCATATCATGACATCCTGCATGCAGAATGTCATAATTTGACACAGGATGTCATAATATACCATAGGGTGTCATAATTTTCTGAATCATATTATGACATCTTGTATGTAGGAAGTCATAGTATGCCACAAGATGTCATAATTTTTTTCTAAAGAGCAAAAATATTTTATTATATAAATTTTTAATTAAAAAATAAATTATAAATATTAAATGTGTATTGAAAAGTGATGACTACGTAGATCAATTACATAAATCAGTCTATTCTACGTAAAGTAATTACATAAATCAATGTACTCCACGTGAAATTTTCTGCATCGCCTGCAGTGCACAAAGAATTCCCTTTTAGAGCTTGTTCTTCCCAGCACAGGGTACATGTAAATCATTGAAGCAATTGTGATAGTATGTAATCGTGAGTGAAGAAAAGATAAAACGTTCTTTAATTTATTATCGAAGAAGAGTATAGTTACACTTGAAAAATAACGTGTCAACATCTGCTTGAACGTCATAACTTGTTACCAGCGAACTGAGAGATCTGACTAATTTTGTGACAAGAATTTATATTTCCTTCAGCAACTTTATAATTTGGTATAGACAACTTTGCATTTACCCTATATACTTCACTAAAATAAGTCTTAACTACTAATATGGTGACAAAAAAAAAAGAAGAAGCACAATACACCGACGGATTGATGATTGAGATGGAAAGATTTCAATAAATTGGGAGAAAAATTATAAAAGAATAGTGAATGACTAAAATAGTATGAGCCATGAGAAATGCAACATCTCGTTTGTGATGAAGGAGATCGAATTCAAACGTGAGCTATTCTTATTACCAAAGTACTTGGCGCTCATGGGACTGACTAAACCTGCACCTCACATTGTGGGTTGAAGATCGGCCGGCTTGAAATAAACTCGAGTATCTATCAACTAGAGTGTGAGGAGAAATTTTTTGTGCACCACAGGTGGTGTACAAAATCTAATGCAAAGTACACCATCTCATCCGATTGATCCACATAGTCATCACTTTTTAAAGTATATTTAATGTCTGCAGATTAATTTTTCGTTAAAAAATTTTATACGACTAAATATCTCTATTTTTGAAAAAATTATGACATCCTGTAGAATAATATAGTCCAAGATGTCATAATATGGCCTAAAAATCATAATATGAGATGCATATTTTTATCCAACCACTTTCCAATGCACATTTAATATCTGCAGGTCGGTTTTTTATTGAAAATTTTGAATGACGAAAACACCTCTATTCTTTAGAAAAATTATGACATCCTGCGTATATTATTGATGCATGATGTTATAATATGGATATAGAATGTCATAATTTTTCAAAAATAAAATATTTCATCATATAAATTTTTAAATGAAAAAATCGATCTGCAAACATTAAATGCGTGTTGAAAAATGATGACTATATGATCTAATTGGATGAAACGGTATACTCTACGTTGGATTTCTATACTGCCTGTAGTGCACAAAAATTTCACTGAGCCTGGGACCTAGGCCAACGCATCTCAGTCCAACCATCTCAAGAAGCATCTACAATAATGATTTATGTTATCATAGGTCTAAAACTGCTCTGCGCTCCTCTCTCTCTCTCTTTCCAAACAATACGTTTATTCTAACCAAAAAAAAAATGTTTATTGTACCTAAAAATTATATCACCATAGCCAGAGGGAGGAGAATTTATCAGGGGGACCAAGTCCACTGTAGATCTAAGAAAAAAAATGAATCCACCTAATAAGAGTGAAATAAATTCATCTAGGATGATTTCACCCTAAACCCATTGTGTACGTAATCTATCTAATAATTTCTTCAATACAAAGAGAATTCATAGACCAAGATCAAATGAAACTTGAACTTCCTGATCAGCTGTGGTAGTGGTGTAGAAGTGGCCAATGGGTCATGCCAGGCCGGCACAGCTCTATTGCCCATGGATCAAAAATTAACAGATCATGCCTGACATGATCTGTTTATTAAATGAGCCGTGCCTTTATACATCATAGTGAATTTGTGATAAATCTGAAAAAAAATACGAAAGAAATATTGGTGGCAAAAAATCTGTGTTGTTTGCACAAACACTCCGATGTTTAAGTTAGTATAGAATTCAAATTAAAAATAAAATAAATTTAAAAAGATTAGAAATTTTACTATAATTATTGTTCATTGTTGGACTCATAATTGTTATTTGCAATAGGGAACACCAACGGTCATAATCGTGCCGGGCCTAGTCCGATATGATAATTCCACTTCCGTGCGGCACTAGTAAGACATTGGGCTATGCCAAACGTGGCATGTGGGCTGTGCCTGACCCAAAAAATAATAGACCGTGCCGCGCCGTGCTATGCCGCGGGCTCAAGATCTTTAGGTCCAGCATGGCTCGTTATTGTTGCTTGAGCTAGGCACAGCCCGATACCATAGATGCCCGGGCTATGTTTGGCTTGACAAAAAATGGGCCATGCCGGATGGGCTCATGGACGGCCCGTCCCATTGGCCACCTCAATGGTGGCGTGCTGGAAAATCTGAAAACAAGTCGCCAATTATATGCGGTCATGGTAGGAGCATCAAACTGCTATCCTATGCTAACTTGATGCGAATGGGAGATTCCCTGCCTAGGCAACCCTTATTTGTTTATTTATTTTAATTTGAACAAAACAATAAAACGGGATATACGTCACCTATTGGTAGACATCTTTCATGGACTACTAGTTGGATATTATGATTGCCGCCGCCCCGCATCCCCCTCCCCACGACCCCCCGGCCAACCCAAAACACCCATATCTCTGCGGAAAAATTTAAAGCAAGTAAAATGTTTTAAAAGTACCGTTAGAAAGACAAGCAATCCGGAAGGATCGCAATCTAGGAGAGCTAGAATATGCAGTGGGCAACAGAGGAGAAAATATTAGATAGCTATTTTTTTGTCTATTATGTTTGCTCTAGTTTCTATTTTAAAACAAAAACTCAAAAGCCAAAAATTCTTACTAACAGAATTGTCCATCCCATGATTAAAAAAAAATCTACATTTTCTTTCTTCCTCATTTTCAAAACATATCTTTTATCTGTATATATTATACAGTTAGATAATACATACCAAGTAATTAGTCATTCTACAAGCCAATACATGTATCTAAGTAAAATAATACAATTTCTAGAATATGATATTCACTAATATATGGCTAAGCGATACATATTTAACAAATTAGTTATGTAGCAACTCAATACATACCTCTAAATAAATTGATATATAATTTTTAAAATATTATATTCATCGATACATACACTATGGTTGGTTGGTATATACTTGTCAACTTCCTGCGATATAATGTAAACTTCTTTGATATACATCCAATAACAATCGAATATACACCTCAACAAAAAAAAGTATATTTAAAATTATGTATCGATATATCTTGATGTGTATATTAAATTACTATTAAATATATATCAAATAAATTTATGATATAAATTAACAAATTAACAAATATATATCACTGATTATATAGTATGTACTGATGAACGTGATATTTTGAAAATTATATATTAATGTGCTTAAAGTTATATATTGAATTGCTAGATAATTAATTTGCTAAGTATATATTATCTAGTTATGTACTGCATATTAGTAAATACGATATTTAGAAACTATGTATCGATTTATCTAGATATGTATATTGGTTTGCTAAATGATTAATTTGATTAATATATATAGTTAGATATCTAAATATATAGTATGTATCGATAATAAAGATGCTCGAAAATAAAATAAAAAAATATCTTGCATTTTTTTTTTAATACAATGAGACTAACAAGCCGTAGGAAAGATTTCTGACTTTTATGCTTCTGTTTTAAGATAGGCACTAAAAGAAAGTAGTTTTAAATTATACATATTAGTGGAAAGTTTTTGCAACAGATGGGGGAATGAGAAAGAGACCTAGTTGTGTCTATCTACACCAGAAATATTCTCCTATTTCTGGCCAGAGAACAACTCCGGAGGGGAATGCAAGGAGTCAGAGATATCTTCACGGTAAGGAGGTGTAACCATTCGTTTCTGGCTGGATAGGTGGACTGCTGACCAAAACCTTGCATACTTCTTCCACCGAATCGCAGACGTAGCTGATGACGCTTCATTAACTGGATGGGGGACATGGATGGCATCTGCGCCTCAGCCAAATCCCAACATTGGATTTGCAATCAGAAGGGCGTGCTCCTTCTCATGGCCTCCGTTAGGTCCTCAAAATTTAATTACAAAAAAAAGGAAAAAAAAACGAAGAGGGTTGTAATGCTTTGGCATCTAGTCACACGTGGTGTTTACAGAAACTTTTTATTTTGTGGTCTGATGTAAATACTAATGATGGTGAATTTTATTGTCAAGTGGGTAATGCAAAAGAGGCGCCCATGCAATCGCCCAATAGTTCCCCTGCGCGTCGCTCAGTGGGACTCGTATCAGTTTACACCAACTGGGGTAATACGCGGTTGACTCATGAAGTGCAACGTTGATATCAAGGGATGTTTTTATTGGTTGCTTGCTACCTGTAGCTTTTTCCCCCTTTTTTTTTCCTTTTTTACTTTTCTTTTTTCCTTTTTTTTTTTTTAAAATTCAAGGACATCAGCAGTGCTCTGGGACAGCAGCACGATGAAAAAGGTTTGGGAGCAGGCGTACCTATCTGCTAAACAGGGATGAGCAATTCTTTGTGCGCCGCGCGCGGTGATTAGATCACGCGCGGGGGGGTGGATGGTGGGGCGGGGGGCGGGCGGGCCGTGGGTGGGTGCGGGGGGGTGGGCGGCGGGGTGGGATTGGATGGGCTTAATTTGGTTTACTACCAAAAAAAAAAAAAAAAAAAAAAAGGACTTAATTTGGACAGTCGACTGGATGGGCTTGTTTGGATATTCACGGGTCATGGGATGGGTCGAGACAGAGTTGGGTCGAGACAGAGTTGCTTAATGTAGTACACGGGCTTGAAGAATGGGCCTACATGTCGTTGCTGGATTGGGTTTCCTATCTCTTTTTCTTTTATTGTTCCATCAAAAAACAAAAAGCTCTTTCTTTTTCATTTTTTCGTGTCTTCCCTTCTATACTGCTCTGGTCTCATTAAATTTGTCATTGTAAAGCGGCATATCACTCTTTTGCTCCAAAACATAGTGCTAACCAATCCCAGCTCAACAAACAAAAAGCAAAACAGAAGCCAAAAATGACGGCCGAAGAAGTCAACCAGTACTTCTTAAGTGACGCTTCATAGAGCAAAACAATGGGAATGTGGGAATGATACTGTTTATGTTCTTCTATTGCCGCGGACGAAGGATAGGGCCACTAACTGGCTGGCCCAGGTGCCTGCTTTTGTATTCTTTTGGGCTAGGCCTTAGGATGGTCCTGGGGAAATGTAGGAGGTGTATTCACTTGAACCGTTTATTCAAACTTTTTATGAAGGTTAATTGATTCGGGATGTCATGAAGTACAGAAAACAATAGCTCTGTAAGATTCTTATGTTCATGCTCTAAGCATGAGCTATGGAGAAGGGAAAAATTAAAGCTCTAAACTAAGGAGAGTACAATATGAAAGGTAATTTGCAAGAATAAACCATGCAACCATTTCAATTGCTTATCAAAATTTCTTCAAAACGCCCATCATCTTTGCTTTTATGTGTAAGCCTTGGTCATACATAAACAAAATGTTGAACTCATAAATTTTGTGAGGTTCAATTTTTCACTTCATATTTCGGATGTGATGGATCGCAGAAATTCTGGTCACAAACTAACATTATGTTGGGCAAAAACGAATGCGGCAGTAACCTAAAAGGCAATAGTCCAGGAGCTAATAAGAGAAGCTCCCTCACAAATTTACCGATATAATCTCCCCTAGATCCACATGGACAAAAATAAAGAAACAATACTTTTATTGCTGCCCTGGTTATTATGAAACCCCTTCCTCGGTAAGCACTATTCTCTTGGAAAACCCGAATTTCAAAACGTCTGGTTGATGAAAAAAAACCCAAATCAGAGGTTCACCTTGATGGCTTTAATAGAATAATGGCAATAAATCTCTGATTTTATTTATTTTATTTATTTTCTTATAGAAAGAGAATAAATACTAGCAAAAGAGTACTAGTGAATTAATTTCTAGCTACTTATTCAATCAATCTCATCTGGAGAAACCAATCAAATATATTTAGAATTAGTATGTGTAGTTTTTAAATCATATTAAGGTTTGACACAAAAATTTAAATGACTAGATGGATATGCTCGCAAGTATATATTATATAAGTACTACAAGAATTTTTATTCTATGCGATATGAGACAATTCTTTAATATTTTTATCGTTATTTTATTTCTCACATTTGTATCATTTGCGGTAATGATTCTTCCGGTACTTATAATTTCTGCATCACTAATTTTATTCTTTAAGAAAGAAGTATTGTAAGGCTCGT
The DNA here is from genome assembly GCA_000441515.1 of Elaeis oleifera. Lineage (NCBI taxonomy): Eukaryota > Viridiplantae > Streptophyta > Magnoliopsida > Arecales > Arecaceae > Elaeis > Elaeis oleifera. The sequence continues at coordinate 1,326,941 of KE504653.1, read as the reverse complement.
AGATTCCACAATGATTTCTTTATAAGATTTTTTCAATTGGGCAGTTGGCACACTCTCGAGGTGGCTTCCATGTGCGATCATTATCCAATGCTGTTAAAGGATATTTTAGTAAAAAAGATTTCTAACTTAAATGCGTCTCTGTCATTTTCAGCTTTTTCATGCTCTCCTTCAATAAAAACACAAGAAGAGTGTCGGAGTGTGACCACTGAAACTAGCATTTATCAATAAAATAAAGTAAAATATCTTGAATTAAAATATTTTTTTCTTTTGATGTAATCTTGAATTAAAATGTGAATAGGGGCGTTCACATCCTCCCACTCCCATGCATCATGTGTGCCACTTTCGTCCAACTTGCCACTGCTATCAACACCCTCCCCCGTCAGGAAAGACAAACAAGAGGCTTATCACTCTACAGGGAAAGTAGTGGAACTTGTGACTAGAGATCTTGTCACATGATGCATAAGGTTGAAAGTTTGTTAAAAAAAAAAAACATGATTTTATGGGCTAGAGAGAGAAAGCTCAAACAGAAATAGCAGGTTTCTTATCAAGTCAAACAAATAATAAAAAATTTGATCAGATAGAATATCACAGCCCTCCATGATTACTCCTGTGTGCATCTCGGGTGCTCGACATTAGCGTAAAAATATATATATATAACAAAGCTGACGGAGTTCTCGGCCAGTCCATCCTAATTGAGCTAGAAATCATAATTCACATACGCAAGGACAGAGGAAGTCATGAAAGGTCAAGCCATAGCATGGTTAATTGCCAACCCAACCAAAGGCCCCATGGGATCAACACAAGAAGCCCAGACAGCAATGGAGAGTTCCAGAGGGAAGGGATCTCGTCTCATCTCGTTCTTTCCAACACCTGTCTCCTGGACTTGCCTCGCCGTCTCTCCCAGAGAGCCGACCAACATCCGAACGTGGTGGGTTCCCTGTCCCTGAAAGAGCCAACCAACATAGCTTCATCTAGTTATTCGCATGATGATTTAGTAGTAACGAGGCAATCGTATTGATCACAAAATAGCACAAGAAGCTGATATGTTGTACCAGCCGTCACAATTTTCAAGTAGTTATCAGATTTTGGTCACGGGTTAGTGCTACACATATATCACAAGACTTAGCATAGTTCCAACAATGCCCGTATGGATAGATGCTGCATTATCAGGCAAATGCATGTTCTGATATGTATAGAAGAGCATTGAAATTGTTGTTGTATTGGTTAAAGAAAGATATGGCAAAAAGAAGAGGCCATTGAAATTGTAGCCCTTGACACAAACTTAGCACCTTACATTTCAAAAAGACAATAACTTAGCACCTTGTCAAAGGCATGGGTAGACTTTTTTTCAAGCTAATAGCTCAGTGGTGGCGTCGTGACATCACTGGGAGAAGGTTTCATGGTGAATGCTTTCCTCCATTATTTGACATGGATGTTCTTCTATTATTTCGACGAAATGATTGGTGGATGTATCAACAGCTTTAAGGTCAGTTGGTTGGCAGCTAACTTTCACAGGAGAGGTTTTTATTCCAAACTTGAGAGGCAAATAAGCATGGTATCTCTGGAAAAGAAAATGGTGGATGGATCGTCTGATATATATATATAATATTATTTCAAAAAAAAATCATAATTTATATGGTAAACAATCTCTTCTATTTCTCCATCACACTTCTATATACAATTTTATTAGTAAGTGGTCTGGTGCCGAGTTTGCTACCTGTTAAGCCTGATATACATTATTAATCCTTTATCTGCAAACTTTAGGTTTCGGATTCAATTGGATACTCAATATTACCTCCCAGTTTCAAGATGGCGGAATTTTACAATCTTTAGATGCAGCTACGCAAGCAAGTCAAGGAGAACCATGCACCTTCCACCCACTCAATCTATGGTTGCAGATCTGATGCTCCAAACACTATTAATCCTTACAATTAGACACGATTTATGAACAATTATCATACCCCGCGGCCATGAATCTCCCCAACTGATGCAGAACACATAAATTAATTTAGATTATCAATAGAAGAACGAAATATTTTTTTTTTAATTTGCTTGGTCCATGCCTAAGTATCAACAAGTAAACTAAATAATCCCATCCAAACAATCCAAAGTTCACCGCTTGCATGAGCATCAAAATTAAGAAAGGCAGCGAACAAGTATTATTGAACGTTACCTCTTGTTGCAGTCTGTCATGTCCCCACGACCATGAGCCACCACTCGGCTTGATCTTGGTGCGGTGAGGCTCCGGGTCAAGGAAGCCGGCACATAGAAATTCAGAAGCACTCCATCACTGCTGCTGCCACAACTGCCCCTGCTATTCCTTCTCTTCTTCCTCTCCTTAGCAGATGATGCTCGGTTGCATTCTCCTTCCAGCGAATTCTTAGCTTTCGCAGCTGAATTATTAGCAACCGATCCTTTCTCCACGAGGTCGGTGAGCGAGAGCTCGTACTCCGACTCCGGGAGGTCTCGCAGGAGACCGAGGAGCTCTTCTCGGCTCTTGGCTATCTCTCGCGCTCTCGCCGATGGAGGAGCCACTTCAAAGCCTTCCATTTTCATCCCCGGGAGCCAGAGAGCCCCTGGGCTTGAAATTCTGTTCTCTGAGTTGCCCTTAAGCATGTCTTAGAAGAGAGGTAAAAGGTTAGCAGAACAAGGTGAGGGGAGTCTGCTAGTTCTCTCTTAGGGCTATGTAGGCTTCCTTTCTTATATAACTGAAGCCAATAGCCATGGTTGAACGTTGAGAGGTTTTTGGTGTGGATCACCATAGGATAGAAAGTTGTGTGATGGCCATCTTGGGGGAGAACAATTGATGGCTTACGCACAAAACACGGCTAGAGGGGAATTGACTAGTTCTGAATGGGACATGATCCAAAAGCTAAATTTTTTCGAGTGCGTTCCTTTCCTTGGCAAAGATGTATTGGAGCATCATTAGAAAGAATGACGACTAATTAACACCGTATTGCATTGCAAGAAACTATTTAAGGCTAAACAGGGGATCCACCACCACTGGTAATGAGGTGGTTGATGGAATTCAGCGCTCTGATGTTGACTCACCGGTTTCATGGTCCAAAATCACTGCATTCAGCCCATCCTGCCGTCTTCTTTCGGTTTGATTTGACCGGTTTGCAATGCTTCAAGCTATTACTACTTGTTCTCTAAACAATGAACTAGTATATACACCAAACATTGTTCAAAATTTTATAGGTGATACTTAATAATATAAGCAGAAGACCTACATCTTTAGATTATGGTCCATGAAGAAAAGAAAATTGAAGTTATGGAAAATTCTCTCTCCCAATACCGGTGAGAAAGTCTATATATTTTTTTATAGTGCTTCAGCTTGCAATAACAATAAATACAATGACGAAAATGTACAATAATACATCTCAAGAATATATTTTGGAGATCCTGTGGTCTTAAAAATTTTATGAATATCCTCAAAAGATGCTGCAGTAGTCCCTTAATATATACAAATATAAATTCTAAAATATGCTTTGATAATTCTTGAATATTCTTAAATAATTTTTTGAATATTACACTGCATAAATATGATCTTGAAGATTTCTTAAAATTTATATGGTTAACAACTAGGCTAATATCCTCTTCAAACAAATGGGGCACAGACATGCACATTGAATCGAAGATTGATCATTAATAATTTTTTAAGAAAAAAGTTATATGATTGCTGCATGATAAAACATGTAAGTTTACTAGTGACAGCCAACAGGCACATGTACGTAGGTTGGATTTTTCAAGATATTTGTATTTACGCATCTAGTAGGATTCTTCATTTCGTTAGGATTAAATTAGGACTTTATGCTTTCTAAGTGTAAATTTCCTTCTTTATTTGAGAACAATCAAATACTATCTAATGGTGCTATTTAATAGGTCTCATGCATCTGTTCCCATGTACATGCTTTTATTATTCCCTTTCTAGAAAGGCCTAGGAGTCTTTCTTTGGTGAGTATGCCTAGAAACCATAAGACTTATTTTCTATTTTATATTTTCGATTTCTTCTAAAAATATTCCATGCCTCGGACCGTCTGTTCAAGCAACCATTTGGTGAAAGAGGCAGGAACTTCTAAAGATTGATGTTATTAAATATATATCATCATTCCCTTTTTAACTATCTTTTCCGTTTTTGCTTAAAAAATTATCATTGGCAGGGACCCAGCACGCTCATCATAGCAAACCATCTTATCATTTCATCAAAACCTATTTATTTTGTATCTACCTTGTGCATTAGCCAAATATATATAAAATATGTGCATCGGTCCACTAGATCAGATTCAAAATATGTCGCATCATCATATGAGATCCAAGAGTTATTAATCTCAAAATATCAATTTTAAAGATTAATTTATCGATAAACAAATTCAAATCGATATTTTACCGATTTGAATAAAAATCTTGATATTCTATGTCTGAGATGACAAATCTCAGCTGATAAAAAAATACTCAAATCGAATATTTATCGATCTAAGTCGCGATACCTTCTATATACAGGATGACTATTATGGCTAGTCTCTATTTCATCCCAGTTATCTATCAAAATAAATTATTATATTGACGGACTTAATCACTCCGCGAATGCTCGCGGTAGTTTTTTCAACCAAGTCACAGCTGGCCACGATCTCATATACAGTTGGTAGATACAGCCAGGTATGATCTCATGTCCCGCTCATATACACAATTGTACGCTAGCTCACTTACAGATGGCTCTCTAACCACCTAACAAACTCCTCTAATGACCTAACAAATTCTGGAACGACCTCCTCAATTCCTTTATAAATAGAGGGTCAGAGATCCTCCATCAATAAGATCTGCTCTCTGAAACTAGGGCAAACTCTATCGGTAGGAAACTAGGCCAAAATCTTGGCACCTACCCAGTCCTCCTCCAATTTCATTCGATCTCTCTTACTCTCCCACTCTTTTCTATCACGTTCTCAAGGCTCGAACTGACTTAAACATCAGAGAGTCAAGAACCGAAAAATCTCCATTCAATTTCTTGATTGGTTTTGCAGATTGAAGAAATTTTCACTAGATCGCATGTATCACTCCAGCCTAGTCTCATTCGATTCGATCCGTCTACTCCAAATTTTAAATTTTGTAATAATAGATTGGCACTAGAAGGAGTGCATCACCCTCAATAGATTGTGGGGCTCCTTTTGCCTAAACATCACTTTGTGGGAGTACACAAATACGATCTGTGGAGTATACAATTTTTTTAATTGAGGGGGCTATATTGTGTTGTGAATAAAAGGGCATCATTAGTCCTACATTGGTTGGAGTCAAGGGAGACTCTGGCTTATATAAAAGAGAATAATCCTTTTCACGTGAGGCATCTTTTAAGGGATAAAACCGTGAGGCTCTAAATGATCAAGGCCTACTGAAGCCTAAAGATGATCATAAACCAAAGCGGACAATTCCTCACGTACCGATTCATGAGTCCTTGACTGCAACAACATAATTTCTGATTTGTAGGCATCACTAGAGATATATGTCATGGTTAGCAATATAAATTTAAACTTAAACAACCTAATTTTTTGATTTTGAGGTATTAAATATTTAGTATATAATCCAATCCAATCAAACTTCTTGCAACAAACGAATAGAACTTCTTAGGTAGATGTATCTTGGTAACTTCTTGAAGAATTTAATATTTATTTAGAATATTCATGTGTTATATTCTTAGAATCATAATGCTATTTAGCATAGAAATGAAATAATTTGAAGTCTTCCTTTTCAAATTTGTTCCACCATAATGGCACATAATGATTTGTAACCACAAACAATCTATTGGGCCTTGAGCAATACTTGTCTAAAATAAACAAATAAATAAGTGGATTAATTTTACAATACTAATTTGATGAAAACTACATATAGTAAGAGGTGTTATTTAGTATGCATTTACTCTCTTGCAGTACGTTCTACACCAATTGCCATCCATGTCAAAACTGGTCATGTAAAACTGACATAGGCATTGAACATTTACCATGCTTCAAGGAAAAAAAAAGTTGCAGTATAGGATGCATGAACATGCAGCAATAGGATTCACCACTCCAATGAGTCAGTTGGCGGTCCTCTCCGTAATATATATATATATATATATATATATATATATAT
>KE504653.1:1290201-1307710 GCA_000441515.1 Elaeis oleifera | reverse complement strand
GGGGGGAGGAGAGAGAGAGAGGAGGAAAAGAGAGGGGAGAGAAAGAGAGAGCCTCTAGAGGCTTGCCAAGGCTGCTGGAGGGCAGATGCCCCTGCTTCGTTATCCTTTTTTTCATGATAGCAGGTGAAGTTGACAACGCCCCTATTTCAATGAGAACAGGGGCATCTGCCCATATTTCAATCAGAAGCCTCAGCCCTCCAGCGACCTAGGCGGACCTCCGAAGGCTCTCTCTCCCTGTCCCCTCTCCTTCCTCCTCCCTCTCCTCTCTCTTTTTTCCTCTCTTTCCTTCTCCTCCCCCTCCTCGTCGAGCAAAGGCCTTCGATGGCCTCTAGAGGCTCTCTCTCTCCCTCTCCTTCCTCCCCCATCTCTTTTCTCTCTTTCCTTCTCCCTTCGCCTTTCTCTCGTCGGTTCGAGCCTGGTACAAAATGGAATGGGAGCGTACCAAACCATACCACTAGCCGACCGGTCCAGGCTCCGATACCGGCATGGCAAACCTTGGTTTGAAGACATACATTTATTGCTAAATTCAGTTTCATGAATCAAAATTAGGTGCACTCAACAAACTATAGTTCTGGATTTACAAAAGAAAGAAAAGCAAAAACTGCATGTATCACATAATAATTCAACTGATATATATATATATATACCAAGATAAACTTAATTGGAAGTTGAAAGAAATTCGGTATACTTATATCATCATTGTGCAGAGCTGTTAATGAGAACAATTCAAAGAATATTATGCCATGCTTAGAGCAATATGTATGTACGTCAGTATGTGCATCTGCATGTCAGGGTGAAAGAGATCTTACCTTAAATTATGAAAAGCTAAATCTATTACTATATCATTAGTAATCTTCAAGTGGAAAAGCATGGCCTCCACACTATACTGGAGACTGTTTTAAATAGATTTTCTTCTTCACCGTATATACACCTTATATTGATTCATGCATGTCTCTACTTGCTCTACTAAAAAGCCAGTATAACTAAATTTTGTAATTATTGCAATAGGAGCTCCTAAAGGTGGATCTACATCTTTATTTACATAATTATTGACCCAATAATCAGGAATATAGTGTGAAGAATCAGATCAACAATGCATATCAAACAGAAACAGGAGATCTACGCATCCAGTTAATGCCAGTTATGTAAGCACACATGATGTATAAAAAATGTTTACATATATCATGATAGGAGCAATCAGTTTCCACATAAAGCATATATTATCATGGTTAGTCTTAAAAATCATTAGAAATATTGTCCACTAAAAGATTTTCAACCTGTAGCAATTCCTCCATAACATCTTCCATTGTTATAATTCCAATCACTTCTTCATCAACTGAATAGCTTGGAAGGGATCCAAATTAACATCAAGAATATTGTCATGCCGTCCTCGCTCCAACTTCTTCAATTGTGAACGCACCTCTCCATGTTTCTCCATGTTGCTTCGTTTCACATGACTCTGACTATCGGGGACATTACTATTCACAGGGGATGCTCTTGTAATGACACCCAAATGCCCAGTCAAAACTAATTGAGATCCATCTCCTGGAAAATCAGTAATCACTACCTTGTCGACACAGATTACTAGTTTTCACTATGCACAAGCGGTTCCACATAAAAAGGGATCGAATACATAACATTTCAGTTATAAGTAATAATTCAATTATGCCAACTTTAAGAATGTGTGATGTCATAATTCATACCAGGAATACCATCAGCTGGTGCATGTTTCCTATTCTGGTTCATTCTATTCTCTAAAATATTGCTCTTGCTTTTTTCTGTTGTTGATCCAATATCCTTATTGCGCTTAACAACCACAGCCATGTGACTGTGGCCCTTTTGAAATTCATTCAGTATGTCATAGAGGGGAAGGTCATCATATACCCTGGCAGAGTGATGTATCATGAGACAATATTATGTGAAGCATATGAAGAGAAAAATAACCGGAATCTGATACAAAGAAATTGTATCAACACTGGAATATGTCTATGGTCTGAATTTATCAGGAAAAACCTCTTTTTGTTTAAGGCATTTCATATTAAAACTTCAAAACCCTAATATTTTAATAGATCATTGATACAATTGTAGGTCAAGCTTTTGAATGACATGAATCAAGAGCTTCGAGTGTAAATGATCACTTTAGTTGAGATAACTGAGTCATCTTGACCGGAAACCTGGCCAAGTATTACTTAATCACATGCTCCAAGTGTTAATCACGTGCTTTATTCCTAATCTCTAAGCTGTCCTACATCAATTGTTACCACAACAAAGTTCAAAAGCCTAAGATGATGCTATGCCAATATGATCTCTCGCCGTACCTAACGTATGAATATCATATTATGTGGTGCTCATTTTCTCACCATTTCATTGTAAGGTACATAGTTTTATCTTCTGAACTTGTCACATTTGTTATTACTCAATAGTATCTTTTTGAATCATATTTAAGTTTATGACTTGGTTTCATCATATACAATATGCAATAGGCAAAAGACCAGCTCATCCCCAGAAGAGGTATATCTTTCTCAGACACGATCCTTGTTGTGTTTCTACTTCCAATATTCTGAGGGAAACATAGTCTTTGAAGCAAATTCTCTCGAGTGAAGAACTTGTCAGGCCTAGATGGAAGATATTTAATTATCGAGATAAGTTTCCCTCCATGTTCTTTAATTAATAAACAGATAGAATGTATAAGTCACAAGCTCATTCCCTTCTGTTGAAACAAGGCCTTGCAATTTATACTGTTGCAAGGTTGACAATATTACCAAGATGATAAAGTTTTAGCCTCTCCATTCTTTCTAATAATCATAGAAGCAGGAAGTAGGAACCAAGTCCAATATATAACATCTAAAAATGATAAAATGCCATGCTATGACCAGCGATTGCAATAAAATTGTTTTTAGGCTCTGTAATCCCACAAATCAGTGTATCAACAGGTCCATCCAGAAAATCACATATGCAAGATAAGCATATATTGGCCTGCGATAAGTTTTCTACCACAATGACCTTAGCATATCATCACCCGACCAGCATTCAAATATCACCTCCTTTCAAAGGTTAACACTCTAAAGCATGGAATCCCATACTGTCCTATACCGCCCAATACGGGGCATACTATACCATACCGATCTCGTAGGTACGTCGTTTCAGAGTGTAGCGACACTACCGAACTGCGTACCGACATTACAGCAGAATTTACCGGTATAGGATCTGGTATCGAGACAGCAAACCTTGCTCTAAAGCCTAATCTATTGCTGGCCGCCACAGGTTTGTTCTTGATATATTACTTTTTTCATTTTGGTGGCCTTAAGTATGACTTTTTTAATATGCTCAAGAAGTAATTTTAACATTTTGTCCTCCACTATGCATCTTGCTGTTTACAAAACAAAATAGAGCAAAGCAATTTTCTTGCTTAAGCTATATATATATATATATGACTTATGTGTAGAAAAGTAAAAGCATACCTAGGAATTTTCTGATGGTAACGTTTCTAATGGGGCCCTCATCTTCAGGTCGGCAAGTGATCAGATTCTTAACCTGAAACGAAGATAAATAGTCAGAATGCAATACTACCAAAATGACATCAACTAAAAGAATCTAGAGCATGCAAATAAAGAATAAGAAATTCAGTTTACAAATTTCAGGCCTAGCCATCAAGGCTGCAGTTGTTCATACTGCAGAGGGGCAAAGACCACTACCAGCTGTTTATACTTACTTTTGACATCTCTCATTTGATGTATCACGTGAACACATTTCCCACTTTATAACATAGTTGTATCATATACAACAGAACTACTAATCTACACTGTACCACATGCACTGAACAATTATTCAAAGTCTATATAATAGTAATACAACTATAAATATGACAGAACTGAAAATAGTATAAATTTATGGCCAAAAACATAGTTTTGAGTTGAAAAATTACAAAAGAATATTATCTCCTGAAAATTAAAAATCAAGGTATAGGTCCATACTTGTCACTGATACGTACCACCCTGACACAGCATACCTACTGTCACAGCTACATCAACCAGTGCACCTTGTGGCATGACCATTTTCAGTCTTGATTTTTTTCGCTTTTCTATTGCAATTGTTTAACCATTATTCTAGCTAGATGGGCCATAATTGACGAATTAAATATTCAGAAGCCGAAAAAAAAGAAAAATAAGCAAAAGAAAGGTGCAAAACAGCTTTGGCTTGATGCTGAGCGATATAAGGTTGATCAAGGGCTGGTTCGAGGAAGCTCAAGCCAATTTTCCCATGCATTGGTCTCAAGGAGGCACCGACTATTGATTTCTAGCTGACACAGTACACAGGCATAAAACCGGGCTAGTGTACCTAATATTTGAATCCTTAACTCAAAATAACCCAAACATGCATGTTAGACTCTACTTAAGTAAAATAAGGGTAAAAACTTCATTGAAAGCTATCACCCGTTCTATCAACCATCATGTTCCTTCTTTGCCAAGATTCTTTGTAGGCCTAGAAAATTCAAACATCTTATCCAAAGCTTCAGACCATCATCCTACTTCTAAGCTGAATCCCTTCATAAATCTAGGAAAAGTTGGCAAATGTTACCTGCTTACATGAGCTTAACTGTGATGAGTAAGGCTGGCTTTCTAGGTCTCATTGGCAGGTCCAACAAGCTATTTTTGCCTAAAGTTGCCTAAGTTAGGAACAAAAAACCAATTCGGTCCAACAAGCTATTTTTGCCTAAAGTTGCCTAAGTTAGGAACAAAGAACCAATTCAAAGGGTTTAACATATTGGTAGTAGAAGTCCACTCAATCCATGTGGGAAGCCTCCTCAACTTATAGTTCTTCTCAAAAACTACATTCTTTGACAAGAAGAGTGGTGAGCCCCAGGGATTTCACTATATGCTATATAGAACGATTATTTACATACTAAAATGCTACCAGATATAACCAGAAAAGAGATTGCATAATTATTTCACTTTTAAAGTTTTCATTGGAAAAGAGATGCATAATAGTTAAAAAAATAATGTACATATTTACACTATCACTGATCTATTATAGACTTCTTCATATTACAAAATGATATTGTTCTTAAATTTATTTCAAAATCAAAGCATTTACTAATTTTACATATTCATTAGCTAGCTATCTTACTCACCAAAATAAGGCCAATAATATTTGTTGGGCTCCCAGAGTAAATGGGCACACGACTATGCCCTTTAGTCATTATTAATCCCATAGTGTACCTAAAGATAGATAAATGTCAATAGTATGAACAGATGTAAAAGCCAATTTTATGCTAACACATCAAAAACACAGACATATCAAGCTTAGAGTTTATGTCGAGGGAAAGGTATCGGATATTTTCGTCATAGCATCTCTTGCAGTCTTTTGGGTCATCTCCAATGCTCCAGTAATAATTGTGGTTTCATCATGAGTCAACTCTCCACCCTTTCCTGCCTGCACACCAAGAAATTAAACATTAGCATCATAAGCTGTTTCAGATACACTGCAGTTAAGATCAAACCATTCTATGGTATATTCGCATTTTATTGTTCATTTATCACCTTACTATATGTAAGCACATACAATTTTTTTTCCTGAAAATGTGTGAGGGATTAAGAACCCCACCATTTATTAGAAGAAAATAAGCACAGACTCTCATGCATGCACACATGCATAGACAATTCTCTACAACATAAAATAGTTTGTGAGTGCATGAACCTAATGTATAACAAGTTGATCTCATGCATTTATATTTTATATAGTGTACAAGAAGAGGAGGACTAGTAATGGTAATACCATAATAGTGACATGCAATTTCTAAGTCTCTATTTAAATATTTTCCTCAATGGCATCATTCCATTGGACAACTTTAATAAGACTTTCAACTCAAGCCTTCCTGCATCATTCTTGTTCCTAGTCTTACATTTAAACATCATATATACAGAAACAATTTAAGCTGGTTGCAGACAAATAACTAATCCATGAAATATCGAAACAGTTGTGATAGGAATTAACTCCATGAGGGTTGCCTAACCCATTAATCACTTATGCCAATGTAGCATGATACAGGTAGGAGTATCCAAAGCTGATAAACATCTAAGTGAAAATTTAGCAAACCATAGATAACACAATTTCTAAGCTACGAAGTATGTATTGATGTACTATAGTTCTTTTCTAAAATATAGGTGGTGAAAAGAAACAGTTCGACCAAAAAAGGATCATCTGATACAGCCATGCGCCTTTCCTGAGAAAGCACAAGATTTTCAGCCTTCAAAAGATTAGATTCTTAATCTCACAAAATAAGATAAAAGTCACTCACAACAAACAAGGAATAAGTTGTTGAATGCAACTTTTGTTAATAAGCAATGGTGAGCCAAGTAAACCAAGAACCAACACAACTGATCGTGGCATACAAGCTTCCAAGTTCAAATATTTATCAACCAGCATTGAGTGGGTTCAGATACTTCTATACCAAAAATTGATCAAATTGTTGTCTTATAATAAGTCTTAAAAATTTAAATTGATTGATTTCTGTTAGGGGCATGCAGAACGAAAACTTGAGGAGGATCTAGCAAGAAAAGGTGCACAAATTTGTGGTAAAGGTTCTAGAAAGAAGAGGACCACTAAAGCTAACCAGATGGAAGTTGTGAAAAAGAAATTGAAAAGCTTGCAATAACACCATAGGTAGCCCTAACAGGAATAGTTGGACATTAGGAATTGGGACAAGTCCCATGATCATAGTTATCCAAAAGACATTTCACATGTTAAAATCATGTTAACATTGTGGATCCCAACTTTCAATGGTCTATTATGTATTTTGTTCTGATTAAATCTCTGCCAGTACTCCTTATACATATGATTTACATGCATGCACAGGGGTTTCTGCACGTATGCATCCAAGTCCATCTATAGATATCATACATACTTACATATATGGACACAGTTACTACAGGTTGTAGCCCCCATAAACATGCAGCACATGTAAATCCAGCATATATAACATTATAAAACATGATAAGACTTAATAAAATTAATATGTGTAACTTTGGAGATCCAAAAACTTCAAAGAAGCAGATTAGAAGAGCACTCTCTGCTGCTGAATTTGATTTATTGACAAAGCATGAAATACCCTTAATCGCAAAACCATTACTTATATTCATCTATGCATTCGTAATTGGATCTTATGTGTCACCATGTTAAAATATGAAATATTTGACAGAAGTCACAAACAAAACATTAGTGGAGGGAAAAGCAAGTTTGACATAAATCAGATTTATATATGGTATTATGAAGAGTTTCAGATGACAAAATTAGTATGATCAAAGATGGTGCAGATAAACAATGAAGATAGAATTGACTATCCAATCTAAAGCTGCAGGCAGTCATGGTAATTATACACCATTTCTCACATGCCACATCCCTTTAGATCAACATGAATAGTTGTATCCATCATCACGATGTTGTTGAGTTTCCATGATTGCAGGTTGAAATATGATGGATCATAGAATGTAGGCAATGAACCAAACATGTAGAAAGCCAATTAGGAAGAAGAAGCATAGAGACCAAATGCCGAAAACTTGATGAACCACATGGGACTAAAAAAGGAGAAACGTGATGTAATAAAACTCTGAAAATAATTAATAATAGAAGATAATAACAAAAATAAAACCAAAAATGCAGCATAAATCTGTTAAGGATCCTCAAGTAACAAATTAAAGACAGATGAGATTATGAGAAGAGGTAGAGTGACAAAGGTGCCAAAAAGTGGGCCAAAATCACCACAACTAGACCTAAGAATTGTACAGAAAAGGTAGATAAAGAGTCACACGCAACATAGAAGGTTTAAGAAGACCCGTAACAAAATGAGATAGATCAGTTTATCTAGGCACTATTTATCATTAGACAGAAGCAATAAGAAAATGAGGGATTTAAGACATGAACGGACTTCCTTGAGACCACAGGGTGTACAGGCTAAACACCATCAATTTCTGGACAAGATCCAGAGACTTATTCAAAAGTTGGTGATGAATAAATTTTTGTGATATACTTATTGAACAAAACTTGCTGGAGACAGGACAAGGAAACAAAGCAACTGATTCAGTTGTAATTATTTGAAAAGGATGAAATTGTTAGATTACCAAAGCTACAATCAAGAACCCGGAAATCAATTCCATGCTATCATTGGAAGTAACTTTACTGGTGAAAGCAATATCTCAACCTATAGCATAAATCCCCCCAAATTTTACAACTTCCCACACATAAATAACCATATGAAACTCGCATATTTGAAAAAGCCAATGGTGTCACATCGCTTTTAATTGATAAATTATTTCACAAATGCATCAAGATTTTTCTTCCACAGAGAATATTCTGTTTCAATGGTAACACTGCAAAAGCTCAATACTGGGATCTCATCTTGATGGTGTGACACTATTATGGTGTCGCATGTTAGCTTTGTCTGATTTTGTCTCAAGATTGCACAAGATAAGCCACCTCTAGTTATTGGTTTAGTTTTCATACACCCTTAGTCAAAGCTACTGTTATCTTTCTTCTGAAATACATAAGCATCAAAATATACACAACTTCTTTCTTCTATTCATAAGGTTATCAGTTTGGAAAACCTTTTTCATTTCTTTTCACAACAATTTAGATGAAAGATATGTCTTTATTTTATCAAGACCACCCTTCTATTTCTATTTGGCAAGTTCATTCCAGTCGCATGTCTCAATTCATGAAACATATACTACCGTTTGCATATAAAATTGGAGATTCCAATGGTTTCAGGATTTCACATTCATTAGCTTCTGGATGCATAGAGGCTTGTGCCTAATGATTATAAACTTCTCTTGACCTTTTAAATTATGTAACTATGCAAGTCACCATAAATATGTGTGTGGACCTAAGCAGACTTATAATAGATTACCAGTCATGTCGAATCATATGATACATTAGATAAATGGATTATGCACACTAAAGTATCCAGTATTAATAGGTCTTGCTATAAATAATTTTTTTCTTGGTAAAACGCTTGACGAATAGTAAGCAGTATGAGATAAAGCCAACCTCATTTCCATGCATATCCACCAGTGTCTTCAACTCCGCCCTCCTCATTAGCGCAAAGTGCCCTTTTCCCAGAATCCAGTCCAACAGCTGTCAACAGCATCAATATTAAAACATCAAGTATCAGTTCTAGAGAAGCATAAAAAAAATAAAAGACTGGACAAAGACAAGTATTTTAGGATGAACTCGTTAAGATTTCTCTTAGCATGCATGTTTGCATTAATGATTAATCTGGGTCAAGTGGGACCCATGGGCATATGATTTTTAGAATTATGGAAAACAGGAAATGGCCCCTCCAAAAAAAAAGTTGACCTGGTACCGGCAATAACAACAATACATGCTTTCATGAGATATATTTAACCCAAACAAGTAATAGACAGTCTGAAGATTACGGCAAGTATGTTTTGCACTTAAAAGAAAGGACTCCATCCTTAAAATTGGAACAAGTAAACAACAGAAGCAAGCCTAAGAAATTCTTAGCAACTTTGAGAACATGAAGCCCAGTGAAGGCTGTGACTGATAGAAAACCTTGAAATGGTTATGATCAAAATGGATGCTGCTTTTAAGTATTGTCACACCTTACAGTGAGGTACTGTCTAAATTGACATCCTAAGTATGATGATGCTTTCAGTGTAGCAATTCCTGTGTATAGGAAAAACTTTTCATAATGCTGTAAAATGCACAGGGTGGGCATCAATATATATGGTATGTCTGTCTGACAAAATCTAAGTAATAATAAGTAATTGTTAGCAGATCTTCATCTTGAACATTTCCAAATAAGCCATTACTTATGGTACTACAATCATTCTTCACAAAATTGTCGGATGTGATTTAATGTCATATAGCCAAGGGAAGTGAGTTAATCATCACTTACAAGACTGTGAAGAAGGACAGGCATGGGAAGATAAAGTCCCATTAATTCCAAACTTCTTTTCCCAATTCTTGGGTTAATAACCTTACTCTATGTTTTAAACACAATTTAAAGTCATGTATGTCCTTAATTACTAAAATACATTTGCATATGTTAGACAAATAAGTACTCTGAATTACTAAAATAGCCCATCATTTTGCATATGAACGTCCACTATTGCACGGGAGCATGTATCATGTGTCAGGTGGGTTGAGGATGGCAGGGGCATATGTGTGGTTCATATGTAGTTTGTTTTCGCCTGAAACAAGCATGCACTTCCAGCACTTCAAAATTAAAGGTAAATTTCAAATATTATATCTTTCCAGAATTCAGTTGTAATTTCACATGGTTTTCATGTTTGATCAAGGTCTCCATCATTTGATGTTATTCAAAGAGTAGACCCCAGTACAATGCCACAAACTTCAACTGTCGCAGAGGTTGCAGAAGATAATGAATTAAATCAGCCATAAAAATTTTCAAATGCATGATTGCTCATTCCGAACCAACCAAAGCAAGTTACCTTACTAATGGGATACGATACGGGGAAGAAGACCAACAAAAGCACTCGAACAACCCGGCCAATTGGCTCCCACACTCAAACCATAGCGCGAACACACAGCTTGCGGAATTATCTTGAAAACCAACAAGAAAGCAAATCAAATATCCCCCCTCTATAGATTAACGAAAAGCAAATATGCTCCCGTCAAGAAACTGATCTCCAGTCCCAAAAGTTCCAACCCTCCGAAATATGGGAGCAAACATTCGAGAAATTACCTCACCAAAAGCCAAGATAAGGGTCACGGATATCAGGATTGCCCCCCACGCCGGAACCAAAGAATCAAGAAATATGGGCAAAGCCTGCAAATGACCAAAAGGTTATATACAGCCTCAAAATCCCCAAACCTAATAATCCAAGAAAAGGACGAGAGCGAGGGTGGAACCTCCATGGCCAGGGAGTTGCCGATGAGAAGGGTGCAGAGAAGGAGATGCTGATTCTTGACGACGGGCAGAATCTTGGCTGCACCCAAAAGCACAAACGCATGGAGAAGATGAGATGAAGGAAGAATAAAGGGTAGAGCTGGCTGCAGTGACAGGAGAGAAAGAAGACTAGTAGTGGTGGACTACCGGCGCTCTTCTGGTCCTTGGGCTGGCCGGCCTTGACGAGGACCTCCAGGTCCATAAGGCTGAGGGACATAAGGCCGAGGGTGAGGCCGGACATCAAACCCGCGAACATCACCAACGCCACGCATATCAGCAGATACACCCAGAACATCAGCCCGCAGCACGACTCTTGCGCCATCCCCTTTATTCTTTCTCTTTTCTCTCTTCACTATCTAACAAGCAGGAGAACGATCAACGTTATTCGCCTAATTACAGACTAAGGAGAAAGGGAAGATGATGAGAGGAGAAGAGGGGGAGAGGGGTTTGGTCAGCATCTGGGTTTGCAGCTTTTCTTCGGCTTTTGGACACTGGGCTGGAGGGCGGACGGCTGTGTGGTGGGCCCCCGGATGATTGGGACTGGCAGGGGTTGTATCTTGCAAACCAACGAAGGATCCACCTTCCTTCGCGCGAATGCACCGTCGGATGGAGCAACAGTCTATCCGAGACCTGTGCAATCGTGAATGAACATCTGAGGAGTGCTTTGAGAGCTGTGCGATACGTGATCCAACGGTAGAAGTCTTGAAATAACATCAATCATTCGTTTGTACGAAGAATTCAACCCGAACCCAGTGCGGACTGACTTGTCCGGGGACAAAAATGAATAGGTTGCTTACGCTTCCAATCCGGTGCTTTGTTTGTTTTATTTTTTGCTTTTAAAAAAACAATTTCCCAGCTTTCAAGGCCAATTGGCAAAATCGTCAGTCAGGGATGAGCAAAAATCAAACTTAAATCAATCAAATCGATAAAACCACGTCAAACTGCATGTTTTGTTTGATTTAAAATTTTATTAATTTTATTTGATTAATTTTAATATATAAAAAATTAATTTAAATTAATTTAAATTTATTAATAATAAAATCATTCTCAAATAAATTCGAACAGACCATACAGTTTGGTTTAAAATTCAATTCAATTTAATTTGATTGATTTTTGACATATAAAATTAGATTTGAACTGATTCAGATTTGTCAGTAATAAAATTATTCTCAAACAGAAATAAATTGATTTTAATAAAATGATGTCATTTTGATTAAAATTTTATTTATGTTAGTGTATTAATATATTAAAAATAATTTAAATTTATGATGTTATTTATCAATTTGATTTTATGTTGATTAACTTTAAATTTTAAGTGATTTATTTAATTTTTTTTTTAATTGTGTTGGGATCTTTATCTTAATCCTTAATGATGATGTTTGTTTAAAAATTTATTTTATTGAGTGACAATATTTTATATAAATTTAAACTAGTTTACTTGATAAATTTTCTTAGTGATACTCTTCTATGAAAAAAAATAAATTTTCATAAATCAAAAAATATTAATAATAATAATATAAATCGTTAAATCAAATCAAATCAGACCATTTAAATTATGTTGGTTTGGTTTCAATTTTTTATTAGTCTAGTTTGATTTCTAGAAATGTCAAACCATCTAGGACTAGTTCGATTTGGGTTCAAACATGAAACTAATCCAAATCGGATCATGCTCATCCTCACATGGCGTTGTGATTTTGATAGGGTTGGGGGTATCTTTTAGGCAAAAGAAGGATTCATCTTCTTTCGTACGAATCCACCGTTGGATCATCTGCTTATTGCTTTGAGAGCTGTCTAGCGGATAAAATGATGGTCTTCTCTTCGCTTTGAGAGCAGTGCGGTGAGTGATTCAACGGTGGATTCGTGCCAAGGAAGATGAATCCTTCTTCATGTGAAAACCCCGATCCATTTTGACATGCTGCATCAATCCCGAAGGACGGATACTGCGAGTGGGAGCGGGAAAAAAACAAAAAGGTACCAGGAAGCAGCAGGCTTCTTGCTACCCTCCAAAGTCGGATTTTGTCCTCGTAGGGTCTGCTAGCTATCCGTTCCCCATGAGTGCTGAGCACTAAAGATCCAAGACTTAGACTGCTGAACCCTAGTTTGATTGAGAAATGAGATCCAACTCCAGCTAGTGGTGATCCTTTTTCTTTCTTTTCTTTTTTTCGACTTTTGATTAATATCTCGGTTAGCACAAGCAATGGGTCGATTCTGGATTTGCTCGGTGACTTGGATTTGAACATAAGTGGGGTTCAGGGCTTTTCCCTTTTTTGACATGGATTGGATGCACCGGGTTCGTGCACGATCAATTAGGTGCTCCCGCCATCAATCAGAGCAGATGATAGGTGGACAGTCATGTCCTATAAACTGGGCCATATGTGGCGTGCCAAATTTTTATTGGGTACTGGCACGAGTGAGGTTTCCCCATGGTGCACCCATAACAGGTATGGCAATTAATAACATGCGGAGAACATGAAAAAAAAAAATCCTATTTTGATGTCTTTAACCATACCGGATCAATGTTATAAATTTCTTCAGTTGATATTTCCTTTCAATTTGTAATTAACGCATCTAATTTGAAAAAAAAAAAAATCAAACTATCTTTCCGTACTTAATTTGGCATCTTAGTTATTAAGTGGCATCGTCGCCCTTCATCAAAAGGAAATAGAGAACATGACATATCAATTCTCCCAAACAAATTAGTCGTAGAATCCAATCTAAGTTGTTTGCAAAATTGATTGCTTTTGAGTCAACAATTGCTTCCTGGCACCGATTTGACGGGCTGGCTGGAGGGTTAATTGGACCTTGAGACTAAAGATGCAAGACTGGTAAGTTTAGTAGCACAGCTTGGTGCATGCCCAATATTAACCCGTAGGTCATCGAAAATGAGGACTATTTGGTTGTCTTGGGCATCATTTGATGTTATTTAATAAAGAAGAGAAGCTTCCCTTCTTGTCAACTCAGATCTTGTATTCCAAGTTTGTCATGACCAATATATATTGTCAGAGCACTTGACCTTCCCACTAACATTAGAGCTTTTAATGTTAGATATATCTAACCTTTCACACTCAATTACCGGATGCAGATAGCACTCAAGTAAGAGCCGGTGCTCTCACAATGAAAGGCTCCTTCCTAACTACCTAAAAATAATAATATTATGCTGATATGCGTATCGAGTTTCAGCATCTTGGTCAATATAAATTCATCGGTCTTCAACATTAGCTGATATATTTATAGATTTTTCTTCTATAATCATGTTATAACCTTCTTATGAAAATAAGACTGGTTTCAAAATATCTTCCTTAGGCAAGTCCGACCTAGAGGTTTTGCAGATGAGATCCATTAGAGCTTCTCGGAATATCATTTTATGTCGATACATGAACGAGATATATATATCTTAATTTTGTCGTGCTCCGAGATCTCATCTTTTCTGTCAACAAAAGATCTTTTGATGTTATGGTTAACTTTTATGCACTCTCACCAACAACAATAAAATAATAATAATAAAAATAACAATAATAATAATAATAAAATGGACACTCAAATTATAAAATCAAAATTTTCATCTTTGATATTGCCTGATGACATTGCCATACACTTTCAAGTAAGAATGTGCATCGCTACAGCACTATCTTGTTCAACATAAATTAACACATTTTAAAATAAAAATTCAAATATATACAATTTTCTTATGCAACCATGTTATTTTTAAATGCCACTTATTTCTGCGTATTTACAATTTTTCGGGCAAGTGCTATCTTCAGATCCGATGCTACATATTCTATTCAAAGCCGTCACCATCAATTGATATTGCTAGTCAATGTATTGTTCGCTATTTTAGTATTTCAGCCATGACATAACTAAAGATACATTTGTTAAACCTTCCATATGGTTCTAAAAATCCATTGCAAGAATAAAAGATGGATGGCCGCCCAGGTATCGATGTGTAGCAACACTAGACAACAAATCTCTGGCTGCCCCACCAATATTTTGAATCGTGAACCTGGAATGTATCATTAAAAAATATTCGGATGAATTGCCACAGGCATATTCCATTGAGCAACAATACAGCCACACACCAAACATAGTGCCAAAAGTACTCCTAAAATTTGCATGCTGGTGGCTGGCTCGGAAGGTCAACGAGGCACGCGAAGGTACTGTTAAGTTGCCCGTAATGTGACTGGTGGAGTTGTTGAGAAGGGACTCGCATATATTCCTTTGAATAATGCTACCATTCTGCACGATTCTTCATGGAAGTATATTAAAGCATGAGAGATGCATCTCGTAAATTAAAGAATAGAAAGAGAAGCCAGTGGAATCCTTGCAAAAACCGAGGGATTTGTTTGCCAATTTGATCTATCGCCATGCTTGCCTTCCTAAATATGGCAATGCTTGGTTGGCAAAGTGTCGACGAGAGGATAGAACAGAAAAAAGATCCGTGTTGTGATTTTAAATTGGATATGCCCACCAACTCTAGTGTATCATTTATATGAATAAGAATCCAACTACTAGTGGTGGGCGTCATCCAGTGGGAAATACCTAATTTGCTTTATGGTGCATGCTATCTTGATGAGGCTCATTCAGGAGAGATGTAGATGGAAACTTGAGACGGATGCGTTGGACTACAAAAAATCCAATAAGTGTAACTTGCTGACTCATATGAATAAGACTCCAAGTACTACTAAATGGGCATCATCCAGAGAGAAATAACTAATTACTTTGCCGCGCATGCTATCCCGATGACGTTCATCCAGAAGAGATGCAAATTGAGATTTGAGATGGATGTGCTCGACGGCAGAAAAATCCAATTAGAGGGTGTTTGATTTGAGTAATTAAGGTTTAAAATGAAAATCGAAATGGATGACTTCTATTTATACTATTTGGTTGGAGTAAGTTTCATTTTGATTTATATTCCAAAGAAGAATGGAAATGATCCATTCTTTAAGTATCCGAATCTGGACTCATCCCAACGGAGTCAAAATCTCGTTCCACGAGAATAAGATAGAAAAAACCGTCTCCGACCTCGGGTTCTCATGATGGTGGTGGTGGTGGTGAGCATGGAAACGAAGATCGTCAGCGGTGGCGACGCCCGGGGAGTCAGAGAACCTAGAGGGTACGAAGATCTGGTGGAGGAGACAACAGTCGGCTGGGAGCGGCAGCCGAGAGGAGGCGACGGTGGTGGAGAATTTTCGTTGGCCGGAGTGGATGGAGGTGAGGAAGTCTTGGTCGGAGGAGGGAGGAAAGCTCGGATCTTTAAGGGGAGGAGGCGGTCGCGGTTGGCGAGGCCGTACTCCTTGATAAGGTTGGCGAGGTCCTCGTCGAAGATGACGAAGATCAGGACATGGAGGTCTTCCGTCAACCGCAAGGAACTTGCAGGGGTCGGACGCAAGTGCCAGGGCAGGGATGGAGGTGGGAGAGGGGAGGGTTTGTGCAGAGCCGATCATCGTTGCTGGGAAAAGAAAGTGGGAGAGGGGGAAAGAAGGGAGGAGGGGTTCGGCCGTGGGGACCTAGTTGCAGGAGGTGCGGTCGGGCGTATGCGGAGGGTACGATGGGTGCAAGTGACGGGATTGGGGGCTGGGGGTGGGCGTGGGCGTGGCTGCAAGGGAACTCACGGA
Organism: Elaeis oleifera; assembly: GCA_000441515.1. Classification (NCBI taxonomy): domain Eukaryota; kingdom Viridiplantae; phylum Streptophyta; class Magnoliopsida; order Arecales; family Arecaceae; genus Elaeis; species Elaeis oleifera. Next base: position 1,291,171 of record KE504653.1, on the reverse strand, counting down.
TGGCCGAGGTGCGAGCATCGAGGCTGGGAGGGAGGAGGGGGGTGTGGAGGGGCGTTGAGTCATGAACATGTCGACAAAAATAATTTTAGTATATTAAATTTTAATATCATATAATTTTGATATATTAAATATAATATGAAATAAATCAATTACTATTGTACGTATAATCATCATAATTTTTTATAAAATAATATTTTTATAGTAAAATAATATTTGACATCTATATTTTTTTAATAATAATTTTAAAAAATTTAAGATATTATTATTATATTAATTTTATTAATATTAATTTTAAATAATTATTTTTAAAATTTAGTTAAGAATAAAAATAAAAATTTGAGTTGACTATAATTTCTATCTTAGTATGAATTAAACAACAATAATGAAAATCATCCATTTCGATTCCGATTCCAATCATGAACCAAATACTTCGGAGGATTTGATCATTCCGACTCCGATTTCAGTCCAATCTGATTTTCATTCTGATTTTGATTCTGATCATGAACTAAATACTCTCTAAGTGTAACTCCAATTACTACTAATAGAGGTCATCCATGGAGAAATGTCCAGTATGTAACTTACTGACTTGCCAGAGTATACAATCTTGTATCTACCATGTATGTGCAGAATTTTTAATCCTACCCGATCTTGTACTCGCTAATATGGACAAACTTGCTAGAGTGGACAACCTCCACTCATCATTGTAGTCAACCACGTTCTGTTGATTTATGCCTTTCACCTATGAGCTATGGCAATTCTTTGCATTTCCAAGTTGAATTGTTCCACTCTTCTTAAATCTTATCATTGATTAATTAGTTTGTGCGTATTTTGATGGTTTTATGGAGCAAAGAAGATGGTGGAATATCATAGTTGTTCTTCTTAGTTGGACTGTTATGCTAGATTTTTTGGAACACATCTAGAACAAAAAGTGCTGATTCTTCCTCTTAAAGGACCGGACTAAACTTGTCTC
>KE504653.1:1258485-1279648 GCA_000441515.1 Elaeis oleifera | reverse complement strand
TTCTCTCTCTCTCTCCCTCTCTCCTCTCTCTCTCCCAACCTCGCCAAACCTAAACCTATGCCTGTTGATGCCATGCCCTGTGATATGTCTCTCACTCATCAATCCATCTTTTATGGGATGACAACCCTAGTCCTCTGATTTCCGATTCATTTTGTGCTTTTGGGGTAAAATGACACAGAATCCGCACTGAAAGAAGGAATCACGGCTGGAGAGATCCAAGAGAGCGAGCTTGGTGGAAGGGGGAGCCTCATTGGTTGCCAAAGTGGTGAGACCGACCTCATCTAGGCAAGAAGAGCGGGTTTCACCTAATAAAGAGGAGGTAGGATTTTCTTTCTTTCACTGTTTCAAAGTTTGAGTACGTTAAAGATTGGTTTTATTTGCCGTGAGATTTTGCTGCCCGAGCTTTCTTTGGAGGAGATTGCTTTGTGCTTGATTTTGTTTTTAAATGACACAAAAGAGTTATCAGAAAAAGAAATCACAAAATGCTGTTGACCGTTGTGAATATACTTTCTTGATCATGTTTCTTGGTATTTTATCCGATCTTCTTTCTTGGTATTTTATTTGGTCATCATAGTATTTATAGATAGGTAATTTGACAATTAGGATTCAGATTTTGCCCAATTGGAAGCTGGTTATTGTAATATTTTGCCTCATTTTGTTAGTCTTATAAAGTGAATGATATGGCTGATGCTGTCTTCAGCATATTGTGAATTGTTTCAATAAGTAACTTGTCACTCATCCACTTTCCTGATTATTTCTTATTTCTTTTTCCCTTTAACCTTCCTGTGTCTTTCTTTCCTATTGTTGATCATATGACAATACGGTTAAGTTTTCTTTCTTTCTTTCCTTTTCTGAAAATCCAATTCAAGTCCATGGTATTGCATAGTTTGATAAGCTGCAATTCCATAATATTGTGATCGTTTTGAAGGAAGTTGCTAAAATTGATCTTTAGAACTGGAAACTTGGAGGTTGTTTCAAAGTTAAGAGGTTGACTTACGTCTACTCCAAGTTGAATTGGGCCGGCTCTTCTTGGTCTAGATTGGTAGGGTTAGGTTCAGTTTAACTATGCTAAGTTGTGTTGTCTTGGTTTGGGTCAAGCTTGAGATAGTTCGATCTTGTTGGTTGGGTTTAATTAGGTCAGGTACAATGCAGTTAGATCAGATTCGAATAGACAGGCCTTGCTCAAATGCCCCCACTGAGTTCATGGAACTTGATTTTTGCTTTGTTTGCTTACTATTGAAGTTCAAGTTATACATTAGACTGTGTTGACTCTCAAATTTTCTCAACCATAACTATTCTAATTTCTAAGGCTTGATAAAGACATGCATATCTGAATTTAGTCATTTATTTGTCTGGAATCTGGTCCTTTTGATGTGTTTCTCAAAATTTTGGTTGCAATTGCAAATTCGATATTGCTAAGGTATTTGTGGTTCTTCACACTTTAAATGAAATTCTTAAGGATAGAAATTCCTTTTATACATTGTCAAACATCGGTTAAATATGGCCTCCAAACTAGGTCCCATAATATTACTGTATCTAATTGGTAAAAAATCTGCAGTCTACAACTTGAACAGTCCTTCAAAGCTTTGTTTTGCACTAATCACTCAGAACCTGAAAAATCAGATTCAGGTACGAATCTACCACTCCAAAAAATGATATACATTATATAATGTAGTTATATAATATGAACCAATATCATTATAATGACATTAGTCTATTCATAGTATAATGTAGTAATTGAATCCATTCAATTACCACATTACGTGAACTGTTAACAATATCATTTTGTACCATCTTCTCATTCCACTCCTTTTTTTAAATTTTTTTTTTACTTCAATGATCAATAAATTAGCTATCAGTAGTAATGGAATCATGATCAACTTCAGTTCAACAGCTTATACATTATGGAATGTTAAGTTAGTTCCAAGTCTAAGTCATAGCTATTATCACAAAATCCAAGCTGGGGAAATCATGAGAGTACTGGATGTGGTTATAAATTCATTTGGTAAAATATTTGAATAGTAGTTTATTCAGGACAGGTATATGGAATGGGAACCATGAATATAATTTTGGTGGATTGAGGTTCTTTATGATTGTGATCTAAAGTTCTAAACAAACTTATTGGAATATAAAGATGGAAAACTTATTGATACTATCACTTATCTTTATCAACGTTCATGCTCACAAATTTGTCACCAAAAAATTCCACGTTCAAGCCATACTTCTTGTTTAAGTAATTCTGAGCTCGCCAAATAGACTTTTGCATGACATGCGAATCTATTCAAATTTTGGTTAATGATGAGTCATAATTTTCGGAAAGCAACTTTTCAATCAATTGTTTTATAACTGAAGTTGCAGTAAACAAAATTCGGTATCAAAGTGAATGCACATTAAAACTTAAAGTGTTTTTCTTGTCTTTTTTTTTCTTTTTTTTTTTAGTTTAGATGTTGATCTTTCCTGTTCAGGAAGCATATTACTTGTAAAAGAAAAACAAATATCAAATAGCAGATAAGTTGACATGAAATAATCTTTAGTCGTTTATAATAATTTGTGTGATAATTGATGAATGTACTGTGTGGTTTTTATTAGTAATGGCTTGTCTACTAGATATTTATTGGGAAAACTTTGCTTCATTCTTTGTATCCATGTTTTAGACTGTACATAATTGAGAATAATTGTTGATAAGTAATGAAATCGCCTTTCTTTCAGCCTGTTGTATCAACATCTGTTGCAATTAAATCTAATAAAAGCAAGCAGATCTCTCCAATTGTCTTTTATGGTTCCCCACATGGTGCTCCAGTAAAAAGGCCATCACAGTTATTGCGATTATTACGTGAAATTCATGTCGATCTCAGAGAGCAGAATAGTCTGATCCCCAGGTATGTACATATAGAAATGTATTGATTCAAAACACTTGGTTAGCAGAAAATGTTTCTTTGTGATTTTGTTAACATGGGTTTGCATTTTTTAGGAAGGAGGTCTGGGCAACTTTTCCTAGACAAGATGAGGCAATGAGATTCTGGAAAACACATGCACATGCTAGTGTGTTTAGTTATCAAGATCACTTGAGCGGGCAAAGACGATTCCTTGTGTCTACATATGATGAGTTATGGGGAAGGTTAAATTTCAGTTTTGTTGCTCAACACGGTTTCTTCTCCTTTTGCTTGCAGTTTTTTTTTTTTGGTTGTTATTAGTTGTTTCTTTCATGGTCTTTTAGAACTATTGTCAAAAGATAATAAAAGGAAAATGACACAAAAGTAGCTCCATCATTTAAAGGCTAAATATGCAATATCAGATGCAGAGAAAAATAGCACATCTAAATTTTGGGATGCAGTAGTGTTTTTTACATGTTGACATTTCTTTTGGCTTCCTGAGTTCTGTGCTGACATTTTATTCTTTCAGGTACAAAAACATGGATTCCAAATTACACCACCATTATGAAGTTATTCAAGAGGTATATACTTTTGCCTAATTTTTCTCCAAGGCAAAAACAAAATATGAGGCCCTGTTCCTGATTTATCTGAACTGAAGTGGGCTTCAATTTTGTAATGTACATTCAAGATTTTGGTCCTAGGTGGGTGACCGTGACAATATGATCCTTATTTCATGATGGTTGTTCAAAAAACGTGGGGCTTGCTATCTTCTAAATATATTTCATATGTTGGACTTGTTAAATGAGGGGGTATTCCATTTCAAGCAAGCTTAACAACAAATGTTCAAGCTTCATTTTGATTTATTGTAAACTGAGTTTATGGTGAAATTTTCGTTTGACTGCATAATTTTTTTTCCTAAAATTAACATTGATTTTTAGAATGCACTGAATATTTGTCAAACTTTATTCATGCTCACTAACAGGTAGTTTCATCTGTGTATTTTGTAGTAGTTGTTATGTAAATTATTCTTTTGTGGGCCAATCTTTAGTTTGAAGTTAATAGCACTTTTCACTTGCAAGTTTTGACTAGTAACTTCTTCAGGGTGCTCCTTGCCACTTGTATTTTGATCTGGAATTTGACAAGAAAATCAACAATGATAGAAATGTAGATGAAATGGTAGACACCTTGATATTTGTCACTTATAAAGTCTTATTTGACAAATACTCTATACAAGGAAATGAAGAATGGGTGGTAGAGCTTGATTCATCTACCAAAGGTATGTTTTTTTCTAGTAGCTTCATTAAGTAATTGCAATTTATTCAATTTAGTTCACTTTATCTTTTTTTTTCTTGATCAAGTTTTATGGTTTAAGCATCTTGCTTTTTCCACTATTGATCAAGTGATAATATTTGAAAGATTTGAAATTTAATGTCACCAATTTCTTTTTATTAGTTGAACTTTTATCATTATTGGAATCTCATTGTTGATGCATTACTTTCCAATTTTAGGCCTACATATTTATTTATGTTTAGAATAATTTTTCAGGTACAATCTATCTTGGCTTAATAAAGTTTACATTATTTAAAAGCTCCTCTTAGTATCTGCGTAATTCTTCCTATCCTCCAGATGCAATTCATAACCCTTCTTTTGCCTAGTTCATTATTGTTTTGATGTTTAATCTCTAACTCAGAATTTTTTCTATTAGTTCTGCCATTACTAAATCTTCCAATATCTAGAATATTTATAGTATGCACAGCACTCAAGAAATAGTGTTGCTGTTACATTATAAAATGTAATAACTGATGCATAGCTCTCGATTAAGCTAGAACACTTGGTTCCAGCATTTTGCTAATTTGCTTCTATAGATGGAATAGATAATATTAGTAATTCATTATGGCCTTTGATTTAAATAGATAAACTTGTGTGAGAATTTTGTTGTGGTTCTTCTTTCTATATCTATTTCGATGGTTGACAATCTAGGCCTTTTTTGGTTTTGGCTTGAAATATCTTGTCTTGCAATCTATTCTTGTCATGCCCCAAATCAAGGACATAACATGGGCATGCTACTAAGAGATACAGCCCACAATAACACAAAGCCAACAATCATAATCTTGAATAAATAAAGATCCAAATCCATCATCTATCAAATAATTAAATAAATACTAGTTCAGAGCGACTAAATCTAAATTTAAATACCAAATCCATAATCTCAAAATTCAAAGTCAGGAACTATATATTCATAGTCAATAAAAAACTAAAATTTCCACTACAAAATCTCCAAGCTCACTAGCACGAACTCCAAGCTTGGATCATCCTTCATTCCTAGCGATCCTATTCCTCTGAAAAAGAAATAAAAGACATATGAGTTACGTACCTTAGTAAGTAAAAAGTTACACTGTCTTACTAGATCAAGAATAAATTTTTCATATGAACAATGCATCATTTAAGAAAATAATGAATATTATAAATTAAGCATTTCATAGTACAACATAAAAAGATAAGTCGTAAAGCAAATCATGTATGCATAAATCATGAATATTTCATAAATATAATTGCAAATAAAATCATAAGTCATTCTTGGCCATGCATTTTTATTATAGTTTAAAATTTTGCTCATAAATATTCATTCTAATTCACTTTATATCCATGACGGGGCTCGTGTTCTTTTTCGACAGAGTTCATGTTTCTTATGTCAACTTTATATCTGTTGGCAGGGTCTATGTTCGTATGGATGCTAGCTCTGGATGTCAATCTTTCTCGATTCTAGGGATTATACATAGCTATCTGAGAGCCTTTGAAGGCATTTATATTTTTTTCTTTAAAATACATATATAAGTAGGTGGAAAAACTCTAAATGTCATGAATAAGATTCGTGCTTCATAAATATATCTTTTCATCAAAAAGATTCATGGAATAATTGTTGATAATAAAGTATAATTTTTACATCACATATGTTGATCCTTGTTTTAAGAAAATATGATTGCATCAATGGAGAACCATATGCACAGAAAATATGATGCTTTGAAATTTAATGAGATCTACTTACCTTATCTGTCTTGGGCCTTCAAAGTTCAACTATGCGAATCATCCAAATCTATTCAAAGCCATTAAAATCCATCGTCAATAACTTTTAAACCCAAGAGAATAGTTAAAGTTGGGCAATAATCCAATTTGGGCACTTAAGGCGTACAGCTTCATATCTGAATTAGGATATAGGAAGGACAAGGTTGACTAGGCAGTGGTGCTTGACTAACCAGGCTAGTGCGAACAAGGTGAACTCAATTGGTCATGATCAATTGTGGTTTAGGTAATTCAACAATGATCAGTGGTAACCATATTTTAGAGATTCTCGGTAAGGGCCAAGGTGGGATCGGCATGTCGTCCGGCTACCGGGGCGGTTCAAGGCCTCCTTAATGGGGTCAACTTGGGTCCATAGTAAAGGACGATAGGACTTTGAATTGGGTGTTGGATTGACTTAGAGAGAGAAAGAGAGAATTGAGAGAGAGAGAGATGGGTCTTCTCCTCTTTCTCTTCTCTTTTTTTCTTGTTTCTTCATGGGCAAAACAAGGGGGAGGTGGACCGCTGTGATGGTCAATGTCGGAGGGCCGGCGACATGAGGTGGTGGACAGCCGACGATGGTGACTAGCGGGCAAGAAATCAAAGAAAAAATAATCAAAAAAATAGGGGGATCGGGCTTCTTCATTTTTGGCCATTGACCGATCATTGGCAGCCATGGTTCTGCCATAAAGGAAGCTACAGGAGTTGAGGAGCTCAACTAGGGGTTTGATGTCAAAGGGCAGCAATGTTGGTGGTTGGAAAGAGGAAGAAGATTACCAGAAAATAGGGATTTTCTTCTTTTTGATTGATTTCCACAAAATCAATGCCGGCAAGGGGTGGTTTAGGGCCAGGGAAAGAGGAGAAAGCAAAGGAGAAGACCGGGCTTACCTTGGCTTTGACGAGCTCTCCGGCCTTGATTTTGATGGGTACAAATCTAGGATACTGTGAACTTTAACAGGATGAAGAGGAAGAAATAGGAAGAAAGGAGGGGTGGTGCTCATGATGGAGTCTTGCAAGAAATAGGATGGCCTTTTAAAGGCAAAGGTGAACCTCCAACTACTCACAAGAATTCGGCTCCCACAGGGAGTTGGACGAGGAAGAAGACTTCCATCGGGATTCTTCTTCTTCTTCTCTTTTTTCTTTCTTCCTTTTCCTAATGGTCATGGGCTGGGGCCATTTGGATCGGGCCAATCAAGTGGATTGGGTCTTGATCATGGATTAGGCCTTCACATTCTTCCCATTGTTCACAATTCGGAGATCCTTTAGATTTTTTTTTGCTCATTGCTTCACCTGTATTTATGTTGGTTTCCTTTTTTGACTTTTCTTGAATGTTCTGTTTGATGGTTGCTTTCTCCTTCTAATTATGAAAATTTATATTGGCAAGTAAAAAAGGCGTAAAATCAAAGAATATGTTATTACCATTTTATTATCACGTACATTTCCCCTCAGTAACCATTGATATTGTGGGACTATCATTGTGGTTCATAGTACGATAGTGCTTGCTGCCTTCTATGTGACGCCGGAGTGCCTAGGATGCACATGATGCTGCACTAGTCGTGTCCTAGCTGCATAGGTCGTGAGCCTTGATTGCACAAGTCGAGTGTCCCATACGCATGGGTCAAGTAGTTTTGATGATTAGTTATTTCCTATCTTAGTTAGGAAAGTCGATGTTAGTTATTTTTTGGAGTTTTGATTTTTTGTGAACTTTCTTTTGAGAATTTTTGATGTTATTAGAAAGTTAGTTGTTAGGGTTCTTCAAGTTAGAATAGGATTTGGAATTCCATATTCAATGGTTGTTGAAAAGAGTCCTCTTTACTACTTATAAATACCCATTGGAGCTTCTCCTATAATCATACTGGAGATACTTAAAGATATTGATTAGTGGAGATTCTATTGTGGGAATTATACTTTCCTTATTTCTTTCTATTCTCTCTCTTTCTCTCCTCCCTTTTAGTGGATTCCTAGGGTTTATGAGTGAGCATGTGAGAGTTGTATCCTTGAAGTGGCCTGCTAAGATGGTATTTTTGGCCTTGGTAGAGAGTGATCCATCCCTGCTTTTCCAATTATTGTTTTCTTGTGTCGTACATGCAGTAGTAGAGTTTCTATCTTGCCGCAATTGATTGCATCGTTATACCCATCCTCCAAGTTTTTAGCCCAAGCTTTGACAATGAAATGGCCTGCTAAGATGGTATTTTTGGCCTTGGTAGAGAGTGATCCACCCCTGCTTTTCCAATTATTGTTTTCTTGTGTCATACATGCAGTAGTAGAATTTCTATCTTGCCGCAATTGATTGCGTCGTTATACCCATCCTCCAAGTTTTTAGCCTAAGCTTGACAACCTTTCGTTGTCAGTTTATATTAGAGCATCGTTTCAAGATGCCTCCCCACCATTGCAATGTTGAAGAGCATGCTGAAAGTGAGTGAGATCCATGAGACGTCAAATTAGACGAATTGTGTCACTGGCTTGAACAACTTTGATAAGAAAATCAGCAGCTTTGTCAATAGCAAGAGCAATGTGAATGTCGACATCGCCAAAGCTCCATTCACTAATTTGACAAAGTGCCCTTTGATGATGAAAAGAAGTATTTTGATGAAGTGGAGAATTTCAATCTGTATATGACAAAAAAGCATCTTCATCGAGCGAAGAAGATACATAGCGCTAACATGAACGAAGACCACATCGCATCCATTGTAACTTTGGTATTAAAATAGAAATCTTCGACTTTGACAGACACCTACAACTAGACAAAATCGTTGATTGGCTCCACACTGTTGATGAGTCTTCGAACTCAATGATGTTCCCTATGATTGATGTGTCAAGCTAGTCACTATCAAGGGCAACAAGTGTGCATCAATTGGGTGGAAAAATATGAAGTAACGACGTGAGCATGAAGGATGCAGCAAGATTGGAACATGGGACAAGATGCGTTGCGAACTCAAATGCAAGTTCCTACATGAATGTTATTGCAAGAGCAAATTCCTTAAGCTCCATAATCTTTGGCAAGGTGAGATAACCTTGGAAGAGTACATAATGGAATTTGAGCAACTTCTCATGACAAGCGATATTAGGGAGCCTGAAGAGCAAATTATAGCATGATATCTTGGAGGATTGAAGTTTGGAATTGAGTAAGTCATGCAATTTTAACCCAATTGGACATTGAACGGTGTGATACAGTTGCAATAAAAGTCGAGAAGCAACAACTAAGAACAAATAATTCACACCTTTGAGAATTTTTGGCTGCATGGATCATGGATCAAGTAGTTTTTCAAGATTAATAATTACCTTATTTAGTTACAAAAGTTGATGTTCGTTAATTCTTGGGAAGTATTGATTTTTGTGAACCTTCTTTTGAAAATTTTGATATTATTAGAATAGTTAATAGTTAGGATTTTCAAGTTAGAATAGGACTTGGAATCCTATATTGGAAGGTTGAAGGACAGAGTCCTCTTGTACTAATAAATACCCTTATTAGGGCTCCTCATGTAATCATACAAGAGATACTTGAGATATTGATTATTGGAGATTCTATTGTGGGAATTATTCTTCCCTAATATCTACTTTGTTATCTTTCTCCTCTTTTTGGTAGATTTCTAGGGTTTGCGAGTGAGTGTGTGAGAGCTGTATCCTTGGATTGGCCTTAGAAAAGAGTGATCCATTTCTGCCCCTCTTCCAACTACTGTCTGCATTGTGTCATATGTGCCATAGTGGAGTTTCTACCTTGCCACAGCCGGTTGCAGCAACATACCCTTCCTCCTCTGAGTTTTTAGCCCAAGTTCAGCACCTCCCTGTAGTTGGTATTAGAGCATGGTTTCAAGATGCCATCTTGCAACATGAGCAAGATCCACAAGACATAGAATTAGATGATTTGTGCTACTAGCTTGAACAACTTCGACAAGAAAATTAGTAGGTTCGTCAATGGCAAGAGCGATGTGAATGCTGACATTGCCAACATTCCATTCACTACTTTGACAAAGCACCCTTTGATGATGAAAGTGAGTATTTCGATGAAAAAGTGGAGAATTTCAATATGTTCTATAGCAGAAAAGCGTCTTCATCGAGTGTAGAAGATACATGACACCAACATGAATGTAAGACCACATTGCATCAACTGTAACTTTGGTACCAAATTAGACATCCCAACTTTGAAGGACACATGCAGCCTGACAAGTTCATTGACTGACTCAACACCTTTGGATGAGTCTTTGAACTTAATGAAGTTCTCGATGATTGATGCATCAATCTAGTCACCCATCAAGCTCAAAAAAGTATGCATCAATTTGGTGGAAAAATCTAAAGCAACGATGTGAGCAGGAAGGATGCAGTAAGATCCGAACGTGGCACAAGATGCATCACAAACTCAAATATAAGTTCCCTCGTGAATAAGAATAAATTCATTAAGCTCCACAATCTTCGGCAATGCGACATGACCATAGAAGGGTATACAATGGAATTTGAGTAACTCCTTACGATGTGTGACATTTAGGTGCCCAAAGAGCAAACTATAACATGATATCTGGGAGAATTGAAGCCTAAAATTGAGCAAGTTGTGCAACTTCAACCTTATTGGATGCTCAATGACGTAATACAATTGGCAATAAAAGTGGAGAAGCAACAACTAAGAACAAATACTTTATGCTTTTGAGGAATAGAGATGGAACATTTGACAAAGAGAGTTCGTGTCGAAGATGTCGGCATTCTTCAAAGCCATCGCCTTCCAACTACCTTAAAAGAACGACAAGCGCATCCTTAGCAACCTCGGCTGTTCCAATATTGTTGCCTCTAATCCTCGCAAGTGTTTCGAGTGCCAAGTATTTGGACATATTGTGGTCGACTGCCCAAATATGAAGCTCATCTTTTTGGTGGAGAAGGGATCGTGCATAGAAGTGGAGGAAGATCAGCCAGTGAAGTGGGACAAGGAAGAATTAGTGTATGGGTAGTTGATCAATAAGACTGCTCGTGTTATAACATCTTGCACATTAAGTGCACTTCGCATGGCATGAGAGAGAAGCAACATGAAGATCCAAACTCGGTCATTGCATCACACCATGACATGCTCACTTCACTTTCTGGGAGAAAGGAGAAAGCTCTAAATTCAATTGCCTACAACTATAAGCACGAAATTTCTGCCTTTCCAGCTATGCTTACAGAGACTTAAGCAAAGAAATTTCAGATTTCCTAAGGCACTCTCTATAACACTAAACTGTCAGCATCATGTTCACACAACTAGAAGCTGGGATTTTCTTGGGCTAAATTACTGCAAACCCACAACAGACAGCATTCTTAGAAGTCACAGATCAATAGACCACTTATCTCATTGTTGATGGTTCAATTTGGCCCTTGCACGGTTGCACTTAGAAAGAATGTGACAATGATTGTCCCTTCCAGGATCAACCTTGCAGCGGTCCTGCTGACTTAATTCTTATTTTTAGTTTATCTATGTAAAATTCTTCTTCTTCTTCTTCTAAATAATCCATCTTTGTGCCTGATCAATTGCTATATTGTCACTAGTCTCCTCCATATCATGGCCGCTCTTTAGAACATCTAATAATATTGCTGTCAAACATTGTACACATATTTGACAATGCTCGGACCTTATGTTAATCATGTGTTATAAAAGAACAAACAATGATAGTACATTATATGCATTATGTGGGCATTATTGACTTCTTAGATGTTTTGTATGGAGTGTTATAAACCTTGTACATATTTCTAATGTTATAAGCTTTTTTGTTATTATTCTTAATACCTTATAGTCCTTTTTGGTATGTAGATGTTAATTTTATACCTAGATGTTATTTATTAATTCAAAAAATACGTTGAAAATTTAGTTCAAGGGTGAGAGACCCAATTTATCTTGGTCCATTCTGCCTATCCTAGATTGGTTGGTCAGGTATTGAGTCATTGGATGGGTTTGAGACCCCAGGACAAGAAAACTTGGCTCATTCAAAATTGTCTTGGTCGGGACAAACTATGATGGTGATTGGGACAGCCAATACCATTGTCTTCATACTTTGGATGATCTGGTGATCCAATAATTTGCTGGGATGCCAAACTTTCTATGTTCTATTTTGTTTGCTTGTTTATATTTTTAATAGTCGCTTAGAAGCTATAGGCTTTTAGGGTTGTTGATTAAGGATTAGATAATGTTTTTTTTGCATTTAGGATTAAATCTTAGTCCTTGAGTTAAGGTCCATGAGAGGCCCTATGCCAGCACATCCTTTAAATATGAATTTGAAGGCATGAGTGAAGTGCATGCAACAGACATGCTCCTCATTCACACTGATTTAAAATTTTAAAAATTTCCTATCAAGCTTGAAAAATATAAATAACAATAAATTGATTTTCGTATGATTTATAATATGCATGTCATTCGTATACATGATATGATTGATAAGTTATATGCTGTTTAAATTTAATGTTATTTTAAGCTTTCATCAAAGCCATGAGTGTTAGTACCGATTCTGTCATCATTATTTCAACTAGCTTAAAATACCTAGCTTGGGCCCAAATTTCGACAAAGAACTCCAAAAACATCTAAAAAATCATTAAAAGGAACATACACATGAACGAAAGAACTCCAAAAACATCTAAAAAATCATTAAAACGAACATACACTTGAAAAAAAAAGAATGGTCATCCCAGTGAACCACCAAGGCATCAAGTCGTCCCGAGTGTCAAGGTATGGGCATCTTGGTGGTGTCTTGACAAGCCCTAGAATGATACGGAATTAGGGATGCTCTAACTAGGACTTAAAGTCTTAAACCCTTACTCTAGTGTGTTCATTCATTTCGAATTGTGTTTAAAGCCAATTAAAATGACATTGTTACAATCTTTCAATTACTACTTAGTTTCTTATTTATGGCATTTTCAATAGTTCTGCTGGATAATTCATATTAGTTGTACAACTACATTTTGTGTAAATTTTCTTATTTATTACATAAATGAACTGAATTAAAGAAAGATCTTTCAAATATTTTCATCCTTTGGAATCATATTTTTTGTTAAATTTAACCATTATAAGATTGTTGTAATTACTTTTTTGAGTTGTGATAGAAAAATTTTCACGTCATTTGATCATCCGCATTCCAAAGACTGCCTTTAAGGACAACTCACATGTTGGTGCATTTGTTTCAGAGGTATTCACATGCCAATCTTAAATTCATAAGTTAATTCCTTTTTTTCCCCAAGCTTCAAATTTGTAAAAGATTCTATGCATTTCAAGTATGATGCTGCCATCATCTATGAAATTATACCTGCTGTATTTTTGCATTAACATAGAACTAGAAATCATGTGCTGTGTGCTATGCTTATGCTAGTCAGGGGCTAGCATGGCAAGTCCTATGTGCCTTGGTTTGCCAACATTTGGCACAAGCTGGTGTGTGATAGGCACAGGCATAGTTGCAATGGAATGCTTTTTAATGCATGGTTAGTGATGTTTTTTCCTTTTCGTAAGAATCATACTTTGAACGTCTTCATATTTAAGAGTTACTTCTTTTATTAAAACATTATTTAAAAGCTCAACATGCTATTGTGTATGGTCAAGAATGAGAATATGTGTGTGCTGATATTTTGCTGTGCCTTTCGAGCCAAATGGCATCCTAACATGCATTAACATTAATTTAATGACAGCCCTCAATAAAATAAGCACGATTTAATCATAAAACTATAGTACCACTAAATTATGTAAATCATGTTAAAGTACCAACATGCTATCTGTGAAATAATCATGTTTGACCATACAACATCAAGACGTATATATATGATTGTCAGTTTTCATAAATAAATGTTGATCAGAATACATGTTTCATGGTCTTCACCTTGACCACACATCGAGAGCCTAATGGGCTCATAGATGTCCTTGTTAGATGTTGAGTTTATATTATGGGTGTTGTTGAGGTACAATCTATATTATTGGAGTGCCATGTACTGGTGGCACCACCCACCATGTCATCTCATGTACTCCATGCATTGTACCGGATGAGATGATGGTGAATGTAAACTAGGTGCATGAGAGGCATTAGTGGGCTAGTATGGGTTGCGTGGCCTTAGTCTAGGTATGGCTATGCATATGCATCATCTACATGCTATCCATAACCATGTGTCCAAATTTGCCAAAAGATTTTCTGATCTCCCATAACCATACTTCGTATTTGTAAATAGGGCCTTGCATGCTACTCTTATTGTAAGAGACAAGGATTTTCGTCCGATCTTGAACCACCCGGATCAAAATCGAGACTGCCTGTCTGGTCAAGACAGGTCCCAAACCAGCCTAAATCAAGCAGAATTGCTTGGTTTACTCAATCCAGGATGGTTCGGGCCAGTTCGAATGCCTGTCCTGCCCTTAATAATAGAGGGAGGTGCAAGAAGGCCTATTGTTCCTTCTCAGCTCTGTGTGTGTGTGCGTGTATGTTCTTTTCAACAAAAAATGCTGAAGAAGCCCCAATCTTTATAGATTTCATCCGAAATCCAACTCTCAGTGAGCAAAACTCCCTTTCTTTCCTCTCCCAAGTTTTTTTCTTCTTGAAGCCTAAAATAGGCAAAAATAAGAAAAATGAGCGAAAATCATGCCATAATATTGTTTTTGGCTTGACTTTGTGATAAGTTGTAGATCTAAGAATTATCTACACAATGCCAAAGAAATTGTGATTTTTGGTTCATCATATAATTTTTAGATTAAAATTATTCTTGAATTAAAATAATAATAAATAAAATAATGTTCAAACATTTATGTAAATCTCTTGCATGTTTAGATGTATGCATGCTACTTGCTATCTCAATTTAATAGCAATTTATTTAAAATGATGTATCTGTATAGAATCGATATGCCACAACACATCGAGTATTGGTATGCTATTGAACCGGTATCTTACCCTATCAGTCACCAACACGTACTTCATCCAGTACTCGTGTCACGCCTCTAACCCAAAATCTCGAGCTAGGGACATGGCAACCACCACATACTCATAGGGCACTTCCCCACAAGAATGCAAGGCTTCCATCATATCATCATAATAATGCATCAGAATAAAATTGGAGTAATTAAAATCGAAATTCCACAATCTAATAATTAATAAATCCAAGCTATGAGAAATATCCAGAATTTCTTGTTTACAAGAGTCTAACATCAACTTTCTTTAAGCATAATCAACATAAAGAGCCTACAACATATTTTCAATAATAATCCAAGAAAGCAATAGTAATTCTAAGCTAATTGTTATGATCGGTTATCACTTCTAATCACATGCCCATGGCAATACCTTGTCAATGTCTAATCTTTTGAATTTGTAATAAGAAAAAAGTCCAAACAGTGAGCTCAACAGTCGGGTTAAGTAAATGAGCACCTCAACTAGATAATTTAATAAACTTTTTTCTAACAATAAGTATGTAGGCAAAGTCATATCCATAATTTCTCAAATGCTCAGTTTGTGTTCATAAATACGATTTAAATATCATGTCCATATTCATATTCATATCTATGAAACACTTCAAAATTATCATAATTCAACTCAATAACCTTTCTATTACTATACTTATACACCGTGGCTAGGCCTGAATAGTGAGCTCAGAAATAGTTATAATGCCAACGTATAACCCCAAATAACAAGGTATCGAAGTGCCAGCATATAACCTAACCGGTCAGGATGTTGAAGTGCTAACATGTAACCTCCACTAGAAGGATATTGAAGTGCCAATATATATCCCTTATTGACAAGGTATTGATAAATGCATAAATTTACCAATAGAAATATTAATTTATAGATCAAATTATCTTTATTTTTTTAAAATTGAAACTTCTTCGTATATTTTATAGAAAAGAGCTGTACCAACATGAAGACTCTGATCTGCAGGCTTAGAGGGATCAAACGAGACCAAAAACAGAGTTAAAATGATTTAAATTCAAAGCCGAAAGTTAATCCAATCCAATACGCAAGTTGTTGGTCCACCATGGACCATTTGATCTTCATGCGGCTCATTAAAAAAAAAATTGTTTTGGACGCTTCACGTGGAGGAGGAAACTAGCATATTGTGCATGGAGCCCATGTGCATTCAAAGCAATTAAAGAGAGAGAGCTGGTATATATTGGGTTTTGGTGAGTTGCTGGCATGTGGGATATGGCTGATGAAGAACATGATACATAGTGAACCACATGAACACAGGAGGCCCATGACACGGGTGCATGAGACCAAATGCGGGGCGTGCGATAGAAGAAAATGCGGCACGATCGTGAATGCATGCGGGAAGAAGGAAGAAGCGGAGTGGACGCGGTGCAAGCCTGGGACACGAACACGGAAAGAAAGAAAAAAAATATATACATATTAGAATTATTTAAAGCCTTAACCGATTGCTTTATTCTCTCTTGTTTTAAATCTCATCCATCCATCTCTTTAGATCCTCATTTACATCATTAGTCCCACATCGAAAAAACATAAAAACTCTATACCTCCTAATATCTATAAATAAAGCCTAATGCCTCCACTCGTAGATATCTCTCTCCACTCTATAATTTTTGTAGGGGGTCTGTGTGACAGGCAGACATATCCACCTTTAAAAATTTTTTAGCCATCTTGTTCTCACTTTCTTTCACCCTTCTAACACACGAGAAGGAGAGTCAGTCAGGGGGAGGTTGATCCTAAGCCAAGAGAAGGAGAGAAGTCTGGTTCTGTAAGAAATTTTATTTATTTTGTGTTCAAACTCCAAGCTTTGTTAATGGCTTAGGAGTTGAAAATTTTTGTATCAAAATTTTTATTCAGTAATAAATTAGTTATTTTCTTTCTATTTAATTTTTGCAATTTTAATTTCTGCAATAGGATAGTTTAAATTTCTGCATCTTTTAATTCTGTAATTTTAATTTCCGTAAGTTCAATTCCAGCAAGTAGAATTAGTTTTTATTTTATTTTATTTTTTTAACTTCAAATCAACTATGTCTGGCTAAGTAATCCTCTGGGGTTTGCGACGAAGCTAGATCATGAATAGAAGCCTGCTCTATTGAATCTTTCTTTTCGAGCTTTTAATTTTTAGAGTCCTCCTTTCATCTCTCTCGCCAAGAGACTTGATGGGCTATCGTTGGATCAGAATTTCTTCATAGTCCATACTTGATTCGGTGTAAGAGTGGATGATTGGTAGAAGGCTTAAAATTTTCTAAACCATTTCTTCTCTTTTCTTATGAAAACCTTGATAGATTATAGTCGGGTCAGAATTCCTTTATAGCCTATGCTTGGACAACATAAGAGAAGAGAAGAAAGGAAGAGTCTCTTAATTAGGATAAAAACAAAATGCTTGATGGATCATAGTTGACTTAATTTTTTCATGGTCCATACTTGTTCATGTTTTACACCTTGATCAAGGGACATTATAAGAGAAATCATAGGAAGGCTCTCTAATTCATTGGTCTAGTGGATTCAAGAGCCCTAGATCTTTTAGATAATTTACCTTTATAATTAATTAGTTTACTACTTTGGTAGTTCGTAATTCAACAAACAATCTCTTCTCTTTTTTTCTCTAAAGCTCGCTTGAGCAAGCATTTAAATACAATTTAAAATCTAATTCCTCGTGGGATCGACTCGTACTCGTCGGACGTGCTATATTGCACACCGTGCGCTTGCAGTAAATTTAAGACACATCAAGTTTTTGGCGCCGTTGCCGGAGATTTTGGCGTGTTTAAATTGCATTTCAGATTCTTGTTCTTCGTGCTTTTAATTTTAGTTTTAGTAATTTTTTTTGCCTTTTTAGTTATTTTAGTCAAATCAAAATCTGTCCTGACATAAGGTTGCCCTGGCGTAACAGAAAGTTACGTTGTATGGTTGTCCTACGATAGATTTTGATTTGCATTAAAAAAAAATGTTAGCTTTAATTCTTAGATTTTCTTTTAATTGCTGCTTTATTTGCTTAGTTAATTTCTTATTTTAATATAGATTAGAATTCTCACATTTTATTTAGATTACATAAGTTTCTTTATTATTAGGTGATTTAATTTCTTTTTAGTTGAATCTTTTATTTTTTTTGATAACTCACTAATCCAAACTCAATATTTACTTTAGTTTGTGTAATTAGATTAACATAAAAAAATACTAGTCGCATAAGATTTAATTAATATAAAGAAACAACTAAACTTGAAAAATCTTCCACTTTATTTGGTCACCTTACTTTCTTTGCATTGTATTTTCATAATATATCTTAAGGGCATCACCCATTAATCAGATAAGGTGGGGATTTGATCACCCTTCCTTAGCCCACAAATCACCTTATTGCATCTACATAACCTAATCCTTAAATAAAATGAATTAGACGCCAGCCTTAGGGACATTCGAGCTCATTAGGACAAGAAAACTCAAGAGTTGGACCGGATTCAAGTGGGTTAGCCTATCGGTGTCTAAGAAAGTGGTTCAGAAACTACGTTCCGAAGAAATGTGGTTATCTAATTAGGTCCGTTGCGAAAGCACGGGGAACCTCCCACCAATCTTACACTTACCTGGCTGATTCGGTTAGCCGATTTCGAACTTGAAGTGCTCGAAAGCGACCTTGGCAGTTAGGAGCTGTCTAGAATTAGGAAATCTTAGTTAGGACTCCTCTTCCTTTCTTTTCTCTTCTTTTGATTGAAAATTTGATTGAAAAAAAATTAAAAAAAAGTACTTTCTTCACTTCCTTCGTGGAAAAGGGTGTCGGGTCAACTAGTAATAATTAATTGGATTCCTGTTTCAAACCCAACAACTTCTACAATGGGAGAACCCATTCAACCCCAAACCCTTAAGAATTTATGTTATCTAGTCGGTTCCGCCCAACCTTTTTGCATCAGGTTGCCCCAACCCACTGCAAACAACTTTGAAATTAAACCTCAAATTATTAACATGCTTCCAAAATTCACGGGAATAGAGGATGCATACATTTTTATTAGAGAGTTTGAAGAGGTTTGTGCAACCATGAGGCTGTAACAACTGTCAGAGGATGAGGTTAAGTTAAGACTGATCAATTTTGCCCTTAAGGACAATGCTAAAAAGTGGCTCTATAGTCTTCCAAACCAATCTGTCACAACCTGGGAGGGTTTTATAAGAGTGTTCCTAAAGAAGTTCTTTTCCCATCACAAAACAGCTAGGATTAGAAATGAGATAAACTAATTTTACCAACTAGCTGGGGAATTATTCTGGAAGTACTTTGATCGCTTTAAGAACCTCTTAACCCAATGCCCATACCATGAAATTGAAATCTGGAGGCTATGCCAGATAATTTATGAAGGGCTAGATTCAAATTCTAGAACTATGCTAGAGTCCATGTGCCAGGGTCAATTCATGTACAAGGAACCCACTGAAGTCTGGCAATTTTAGAAGACCTAGCTGAGAAAATTTACAATGGGAAACAACTAGGGAACCTGAGAAACCAACACCTTTAAGAGGAGGAATGCATCAAATTCAAACTTTTCTAGCTGTAGAGGCTAAAATTGCAACATTAACACGTAGGTTAGAGGCCTTAGAACTACAGAGACCCGTCAGTGTGAACCAAGTTTCTGCACCCATGTGCAACGCATGTAGTGCAACCGACCATGTCCTTGAAGAATGCCCCTTCCTGATGAACCCAATAGAAAATGGATGTGCACAGGTAAATGCCACATATCAGAGACCAGTGAACAATCTCTATGCACCCACATATAACCCAGGTTGGAGGAATCATCCAAACTTTTCATGGTCACAAAATCCAAATGTTGGTGGTCCTAGCTTCAACCAGCAAAATCCAAGGCCTAACCCTGTGATAAACAACCCACCAGGCTTCAATAATAAAGAAAGAAACTTAGTTCTCTAGAGAAAAGCTTAGAAGTCCTGGTCAAATCCAGTACTGACACCAATGCCACACTGAGCAATTCATGCAAACCACGGGTCAACTCATAAACACTAACACCCAGGCCATTGTCCGTTTGGAAATGCAAGTGGGTCAGCTAGCTTCTGCTATAAGCGAGCGAGAACGAGATAAGCTACCAAGCCAACCTGAACCTAATCCGAGAAACCAAAATGGTCCACGACCCCAACAAGGAAACCAAGTCAATCATGTGAATGCTATTCACGTCTTAAGATCTGGAAAACAAGTGGACAATAAGATAGATACATCCGATGATAGAGGAAACTCATTTGTTAAGTCACCTTATGAACAACCTACCTTACAAACTCAAGCTCCTAATCCTGATAGTACATCAAGTCCAAAATCCACAATTTTTAGAGCTCCTTTTCCAAATCGACTAAGGTCCAATAAAAAATCAGAACATGTGGATAAAATTTTAGAGGTATTTAAGCAAGTCTAAGTGAATATCCCTCTTCTGGACATGATTAAACAAGTTCCGACCTATGCTAAATTTTAAAAGACCTTTGTACTAAGAAAGAACCACTAATGTACCCAAGAGAGCATTTTAGCAGCAAGTGTGAGCTCATACTTATCTAGTCACGTACCAATAAATATAAGGATCCAGGATCTCCGACAATTTCATGTGATATTGGAGAAATCCATATTGAGAAGGTCTTGTTAGATTTAGGAGCTAGTGTAAATATTCTTCCATTTTAGTTATAAGCAACTAGGATTAGGAAAACTTCTACCGACAAAAATCACATTACAATTAGCAGATAGATCTCTTAGGATCCCTAAAGGAATGGTAGAAGATGTTTTAATCAAGATTGACAATTTTATCTTCCCTGTAGACTTTATCATTTTAGAGACCGAACCAATTGCGAACCCCAAGGGTCATATCCCAGTTATTTTAGGAAGACCATTCTTAGCTACTGCAAATGCTGAAATTAATTGTCGGAATGGACTTATGAAGCTATCTTTCGGGAACATGACTATTGAGCTGAATATATTCAATCTAGAACAGGAATCTACTCAGCATACTGATGTAAATGTAATTCAAGAGGAAATTTATGAACCCATTGACATTAGTGATGAGGAAGTCGATTTCGAGTCTAGTTTTTGTCAATCAATGAATCTGAGGAAATCAAAGAAATTCTTATAGATAATAGGAATAGCCAGAGACAAGAGCCTCCCATTGAACCAATCATAAAAATGATTAATCCATCATCCAAACCATCAATAGAGGAGGCACCCAAATTAGAATTGAAACCCCTCCCGAGCACCTTAAATATGCATATTTAGGTCCAGAGGAAATCTTGCCTGTAATTATTGCATCTGACCTCAATCCTAAACAAGAAGAGGAGTTGCTAGCAATTCTGAAAAAGAATCGTGAAGCAATAGGTTGGACC
>KE504653.1:1200244-1228113 GCA_000441515.1 Elaeis oleifera | reverse complement strand
CTCTCTCTCTCTCTCTCTCTCTCTCTCTATATATATATATATATATATATATATATATATATATATATATGTATGTATGTGTGTGTGTCTATATATATGTATATATGTCCTTAGTTTTACGTCACTTTAATCTAAATATTATTGTTCCTTGTATATCTAACTTTTCCTAGACCCTCTTTATAGTACTTCGAGGCCTTAATTTGTTATGTTTTGGTTGACAAGCTATTTATTGACTGCATAACCATTTATAATTTTGTTGCACATTTCTTCATGCATCTCTTAATTATAATTTGCCTAACAGATTCCTCATAATGAAACTCATAGGCAATGCCATCTCTTGTTCATCAATCGTAACTTGGAGTTCATTTCTATATTCTTTGAAATTGGATTTCATATACTTTGTTGTTACTTGATTTTCAAGTCCTTTATCCTTTCAGGCTTTCTTCAATAAATCCAAGTCAACACCATATCACTTGGATTAATATAAACCAAGGATTGAGGAACTATTAGAATTTATACTCTCCTAACAAGAGTCTCTTAAATTCGAGGATGAGAAGGCCTCTGAAGATAATAATATTAATGTCAGAAATTAAAGGAATCAGAGAAAAATAGCAATCCCTGCCCCTTAAGGGTGGCTAGCAAGGTTTATTATAGCCTTCTACACTAGCTAGATTAATAAGAAAAATAAAGAGAAAAATAATAGCGAGGTTGGTTTATAATTTCAGTCATTCTTGCTTTATTTATTGATCTGTGATTAGCCATTCTTACTTTATTTGCTGATCCGCTGATTAGCCATTATTGCTTTATTTGCTGATCTGCTGATTATTTCAAGCTGAAATGAAATCCTTTAGCTGTCCTATTGTTTCCAACTATGCAGATTACATGCCTTATCGAAATAAGGCTGAATCAAGCTAGATTTGTGACCGGTCAAGGTTGCCATTATAACAACTCTTCGCCCCTTCGAGATACCTTGTCTTCAAGGTGAATATCAAGAAAGCAAAGGGCGAGATCATCATGGTCCTCCCAAGTCGCTTCTTTTGTGCCATCCCTCTGAGAAACAAGAATCCCTGTTCGGAGATGACTATCGACATGATGGTGACGGCGATCCAACACTTCCATTGGAATATGTGGTCGATCTTCAACCAATTCAGGAGGCAAAGTACAAGGGGTAGGAGGTTCTCCTTGGAAGGACTTTAGTTTGGAGACATGGAAAACATCATGAATACGGGCCCCAGAAGGATGCTTCCATCTATAAGTCGCAGGTTCTATTTTTTCTATCACCTCGGAGGAACTATAGAAAGTAGGGGACAGCTTGGACTAAAAAGAACTCTTGGTAGATGCTTGTCGGTATCTCGGTAGTTGGAGAAGAATATGGTCACCAACAGAGAACTCCCTCTCCTTGTGCCGCCGATTATAATATTGCTTCATGCGATTTTGGACAGCTGCTAAGTGTTGCTTTAAAGTCTTCAAGTGCTCATCTCTTTCAGTTCACTCAGCATCTACCATCTCATCTCTCGTAGCCCCTCTCTGTCCACGGCCATGATCATAAGGATTTCGGCCGTCATCATCTTGTTGACGTAGAACCTTATGGTGGGCTGCTGGTATCTTTGTCTAAGTAAAAGTTGAAAGCCGTGGAAGTATGAAACCAGCCCTTTGCTATCCTAAAACAGCAGTAGACTGGCCGGCCTTGATGGTAAAGGTGGTCGGTCTATAGTCCTCCAAGTATTCATCATCATACTTCTTACCAATGTATGGATCTTGCGAGGGTAGTGCATAGATGAAGATGGGCTATTTATGCAAACCTTTGGATTGCTGGTTTGCTGAAAAAAGATCCCCAAAATTAGAAACAAGGTGTTTCTTATCGTGTCCCAACACTATTCCTTGGCCGTAAGGCGCATCGGTTATGTGGGCTGCACTGAAGTGCCTCTCCTACCTGTAAAGGGGTCGGTGACTTGTGGGGACACCACATCTCCTTCTCTGATAAAAATAAGGGACACCGCAACCCTATTTTGTTCGAAACATTGTGCGTTGGTGAGGGATCCGGTTGAAGTATGCCACATCGGGGCCGAAGGCGTTGTTTGTGTGACGCTATCAGGCACAGGAGAGTAGAGTTTGAAGAATCTTTGGTTATCTTCAACTTTCTCTAGCCACCACGCTAAGGCATTGATGGAGGATAAAATTTTTTGGAGAGATTGTTCGATCGATGGAGCTTGAGTGCCTTCAATTTTGACATCATTTTCTTCATCATAGGTTTAGATGTCGGAGAAGTCGTCATGAACATCGAAGAAGAAATCAGCAAGAAGAGTGGATCGTTGTTGGGCTCTGATATCAAATTGTTAGGATTTATACTTTTCTAACAAGAGTCCCTCTAATTCGGGGATGAGAAGGGCTCTGAAGGCAATAACATTAATGCTGAAAATTAAGAAATCAGAGAAGAATAGCAATCCTTGTCCCTTAAGGGTGGCTGGCCAAGCTTATTTATTAATCTAGCTAGTGCCTTCTATACTAGCTAGATTAGTAAGGAAATGAAGAGAAAATAATAGGTAGGGCTGGTTTATAATTTCAGCCATTCTTTCTTTATTTGCTGATCTGCTGATTAGCCATTCTTGCTTTATTTGCTGATCCACTGATTAGCCATTACTGCTTTATTTGCTGATTGCTGATTTATTTTCAAGTTGAAATGGAAATTCTTTAGCTGCTCTATTCGTTTCCAACTATATAGATTACATTTCTTATCGAAATAGGGCTGAATCAAGCTAGATTTGTGACCAATCAAGGTTGCCATTGTAACAGGAACTAACCAAATGAAATCGAACTACCCAGCTTGTATGGATCCAAAGGTGTCTTGGCTCCCTAAGACTCAATTCAAGGGGAAACCAACTAAATTGTACACTAAATTGCCTGAATTGCTCTGAGATCAGGTAATTTGGTTGGCCTTGTTTTCCCTTGAAGCCACCAGTAAGGGCAAGACTAGGCAGTCCCACTCGGGAACCCTTCTAAAGCCCTCTTTCTCCATTTGTCATTTTGTTGGGTTTTACAAAGAGAGGAAGGAGAAAGAGGGGCTTTGGATCAATGTTTTTCTTCAAATCAAAGAGTTTGAGACCTTCAAATTGAACTCAAGGTAAGATGCTTCTTCCCTCTCTTTTGTTAAAAAAAAATCCAGAACAAAATCCTGAAATAATTGCTAAATATACAGGTGACTCCATCCAAATTTCATACAAATATTATGTGGTGCTTGGAGTCATGCTCTGAAGCATGAATCTAAGCACAAACATGTGGATTTTGGTGTTTTGTGGATAACCCTAAATCCTACATCAAAATATCCATTTAATCTGGAACTAGTTCAATCAAACGTTGTTTGTTTTAGTTTCCAGATATGAAGTAGATACAATCCTGGTGAATTGTTTCCTCTATTGTCATTTATTTTAAAAATCAAGTTTAGTGAAAAATAATTCGAAAGTAACATGTAAAATTTTGGAAAAGTTGGTAGCATTTTTGCACTTGTAACATGCACATGGTACCAAATTTTCACCAATAATGGGGTTGATTTAGTTGTTTGGGCTCCACTAGAGCCTAGGCCCATAAATTAAACGAATCCAAAATTAAACCAACAAAGACACTTCTGTTCAAGTTGATATTTTTATATGATGTATAAGTTGGGCTGATCTACAAATTCCTTGAAAAAGAATATTTTTGGATTATTTCAAATTTTCAAAATTAATTTCTGAATTTAATATTTATAGTATTTAAATTGTTTTAATTTTGAGAAGAATTTTGCATAATATGTAGCTAACAATATACTATTTTTTGGATTGCCGGATTTGTTTTATGTTTTCAAATTTAGAAATTTTACGAATTAGTTATTTATAAATACATTAAAAATTATAATCACATGTTGATTTCTTGGAGAGGTTAGGCATTTTAAAGTAAATTTATTTTTTGTTAACCTTTATATTTAATTAATTGAAAATATGTGTTAAAATTGTGAATTAAATTTACAAGAGCAAGATATAGTAAAGCATCCGTGCACATGAAGTAGGTGCGTGGTTGAATGTGTGTGCGGTGAACTTGTACTTCTACCTCATCTTAAAAAAAAAAATCCTAATATAAACTTTTGTATGTGTAATTTGGGTAGTGTATAATATGTTGTTTTTTGTTATAAATATGCATGTTTTTGACTTCAATAGGCACAAGAACTATAGCTAAGATAGTTAACTTGATACCCTGCCTTCTTCCTTGCAAAAACAGTCTAAGTCGAAAAAAAAAGGGTTAAGAAACCCTATACTGGAGTATGGAAGCCAAAAAAGGCCATATCATGAGTTTTGGGGTGTGCCTGTGAGGCTATGAGTACCCATTAAAGCCCTTCATTGGTACAATTCTCAGTTCGGCTCTTACTGTACCCACCTTCATCAATATAGGTTTGATCCTTGTTTTTCATTCCTTAATATAAACCATGGTACATCTTCCTACAATTAGCATAAAAAGATATCATCTTAGTATTTATACTTAATCTTAGACTTTTGTGGTTGGAATATACAGTTGTTGTGCTATAACAAGTAATTCCTGCCATTGCTCCAGCATGCATGCCAATAACTTCAAAGAAACATTTATGCACAACTTCCTCTTTAAATCCCACAAAATTGTTAATACCTTACCATTAGCTTTCTTTGTGTCAATGAAGGCAATATTTAAACCTTTTTCTTTTCTCTCTATATTTTTTTTACCAATATTCTAAGTGAAAGAGGCAATCTCCATTGTTGACTTTTTTAGCATAAAATATTAAGGTTCTTTGGGATTGACGGATTTTCTTAATCTTGATGAAGTGTCTCATAAGTTTGGTGACCCAATAATTAGAGCAGTTTTATACATCTTCGCTCATAGATCACGACACCACCAGTCAGCCAGCAACTTCTTGGTTTTCAAAGCCTCATTAAATTAGTACAGCGAATTAACCTAATTTCTTCTTGTTTTTTCAAAACAAAATCAGCATCTTATATTTTCCTATTACGATACTCTTTTGCATCCTTTTCAAAGTTATCTCCACTTCAACTTTATAAATTGTACAAATAGGAACCTAATAACTCTATAACCTTGCCTTTTATGTACAAATTTCTCTAGTAGAATTGTCATTTAATACTATCATTTAATGGTTTATTGAAATAGATTTTTATCTTTTTTCTTATTGTATTGAAATTGCTTATTATCTTTTTTTTAAAAATTCCTTTCGTGAAAATCATATCACTCTTACAATTAATGCATCTAACTTGATCAATATCTTTAGACTCTCTCTCATTTTAGCTACTTTTTTGTCATTCTCACCTTCCTAAACCTAACCTAACCTATGATTTAAATTATCATATGCTACATATTTAGACTTTGTTAGTTTTTCCCATCTTTCTATATGTTGTTATTATCTTTCAAAGCCCTTGATATCATTCATTCATTGCCGTGGTCCAAAGCAAACCTTCTTTACTTTATTGCCTCTTCTATCTGACCAGTCAATTGTTAGGTTTCTTTATGTGTGTAATTTTCCCCTTCTACTCCCATTAACTTCTCTTGCTGATTTCATAATATAAACAGCCACATTTCTCACATCTATTTGGTTATTTCTTAAGTTGAGATTGATCCGACTACGGAGAAGGAAGATTTCCTTCAATCCACTCAACTCGAATCTCTTTAAAGGAAAAAAAAGATGGAAGAATTGCAAAGTAGGGCTTAAAGCCCCTTTTCTTTCATTGATTAATTCTCTATATCATAAACTAAGGTAAATAGCTTATTATAATAGTGAGGTCTGCTCTTGCGCAATTTGGATTGTATTCCTCTTCTTATTTTTTAGAATGATATCCACCATTAAACAAGTTGGGTTGAATTTCTCATCCTATCTTAAATAGAACTAGATCTCTAAAAAAAATGATAAATATAAAAATCATAAAAAATACTAAAATTTATAGAAGATAGATCTCGAGTTCTACAACTTTATCTTCTATTGTCTAGTCTAATTCTTTACATATTGGAAGATAACTATCGGTCAAAGTATTTTTTAAAAGGAAAGTTTCGATTTGATCAGTCCGTTTTCAGGCTTAAATGATGGAATTTTGACTTGATTTGGCCTCTTTAGGGCTATCTTAAAGTTGTAGATCTTGAAAATATACCTCTTTTTTTTTAAAAAAAAGATCATCTCAATCGAGCATCATATACAAGTTATCGCCTCCTGAAGTTTGGTGCGCGATCCCGCTTCTTGATGTGGTGGATTTTCTCCTGAATTATGTTTAACTCTTACTCATAGTGGCCAACATGATCACATCGAGTCTTCATAGTGGCTAAAGTGATCCACATCGAGTCTGGTGATCCTCTTAGATATCCATAGTGATCAAAGTGGTCCACATTGAGTCTAATGATCTACTTGCATCAGAGCTCTCCTTGTTTAAGGATTTAGCTCTCGTTAAATCAGAATTAAGGATAAGGAAATGCTTGCTTCCTCGTCTCGTGGTTGAACTGTTTGGCTTCGCTTAAAGATTGTTTCTAGTGTTGGTCCTCCTTTCTAGATGATAAATCTTGATCTCTATACGTAGAAATAACTTTGTTACAGGAGTTGCTGATGCTTGTATTGAACGCACTGCCAATTGAGACATGGCCTTGATGAGTTGGGTAAGCTTCTCTAGTTGTGAGACATTCTTTCATCTCATCATCCATGGAGATAGAACGAGCAGTTATACTTGCTTTTTGTCCTTCGATGCACTTCAAACACGAATAGTCTTTTCTCGACCACTTGTATTTAGTGTCTGGACCTCCTATAGATGTAGAGGATCGAAGCTCTGATACGAATTTGATTTGAACAGATCAAGTTAGGACTTCACTAAATAGGAGCATGGCTCTGGTACCAACTTGATCTGATTGGAAAGACGGAAAATTTTTTCAACATGCTCGACTCGAATCTCTTAAAAGAAAAAGAAGATGATGGAAAAATAGTGAAAGTAGGGCTTAGATTCTCCTTTCTTTTATTAATTAATTCTTCATACCATAAATTAAGTTACATAGCCCCTGTTTATAATAGTGAGATCCACCTTTGTACAATTTGGATCGGATTTCCTTCTTATCTTTTAGAAAGATGTCCACCATTAAATGAGTTGGGTTGAACTTCTCTTCGTAGCTTAAATAGAACTAGATCTCTTAAAAGAAGATAAATATAAAAAATCATAAAAATGTTCAAATTTTATAGAAGATAGATCTTGAGTTCTATATCAATTTTGCCTTCTATCGCTCCGTCTAATTCTTCAAGGATTGGAAGATAACACCTCATCAAAAAAATTTTCGAAAAGAAAAGACTCGGTTTGATCAGCCTATTTTCAGGCTCAAATGATGGAATTTTGGTCCAATTTAGCTTTTTAGGGACTGGTCTGAAGTTGTAAATTTTGAAAAGATATCTAATTCAAAAAAAAAAGATCATCTCAATCGAGCATCGTACAACCAAGTTATTATCTCCTGAAGTTTGATGTGTGATTTGGCTTTTTGATGTGACAGATCTTGCTCCTGGATTCTGTCCAGCTTTTATTCATAGTAGCCAATATGATTTGCATCAAGTCCTCATAGTGCTTAAAGTGATCCACATTGAGTCTAGTGATCCTCTTGGATACTCGTAGTGGTAAAATGATCCACATCGAGTCTGATAATCCACCTGGATTAAAGATTTTCTTAATAATTCATCCCTAAAAGATATAATATCTTCCCTTTTAAATTCGGCTTTCATTGGAATTTCATTGGATCCATTTCTGCTCTTCATACAGTCAATATGGATATCTGAAAATACTATCTTAGTTTGTGTTTTCAGCCTTGTTCTATTATCGCTTTGCAATATTTGCAAGATGATGTACCCCTTCTTCATTGGAAAATATAATATATTAGTGACAAATTTTATCGATTGTATAAACAACTAAATGTTTGCTTGTCTTCTTAAATATGCATTGACCTTTTCTTGACTATCGGCCATTGCAAACTTAGGAATCGGATATCCTATTAGATTTATATTGTAAAATGAACATCCACCATTTACCCTCTCATATACTGCACCAATCTTCCCTACATTCCTATTTAATTCCCTGTCTATATCATCCTCTCCCTCTTATACCCTCTAATATATCTCACATTTCAATCTTCTCTCAGAAATGCTTTGTCCTTCTTTTTGCTAAACCTATGTGTGGTGCATGCACATGGATTACTACAATAACCTTTGTAAAAAACTATCTTAATAGCTGTTTGTCTGTTTTTTTTTTTTTTTATAGCATGTACGCCTTTTTCCTTCATTTCTTTGACCACCACTACTTTGGTTTATTTTTTAAAAAATCATCATTCCCAGATTGTTAAATTTCATGACCATCTCCTATGCCTTGGACATTCAACCTTGAACTTTGTTCTTATAAACAACCAATATTGATTCCCCTTCATATCGTCATGTCCACTGGCTCTCAACTCTTTCCAATCAAAATTCTAGCATTCCAAGTAGCAAGTTAAACATTCTTCTAGTACCCCAAACATTGGATTGCATTTTCAAACTGAAATGGCAAATGACAACTGAAGTCATTTGTACGATTAGCTTCTTCTCATTCTCCTCCAAATGATGTGATTACCTTGTTTTCTTACCACTCTAATTATGCCGTGTTAGTTCTCGGAGAGACCTTAAGCCTATAATGTATTTCCTATCTCTCATCACAATCATCTTGGCACATCGAGTGTAGGTGATGACCTTGCTGACCCTTGCTTATTTTCATCAGCTTGGTCATGCCACAGTGTGTCATTTACAAGTGATTACCTAGTGAATCTTTGCTCGTTTTGTGCTATAAGTGGACTAGATTATTGCATGCTACATATGTCAAGGGCTCCCTAATACTCATGATGTCTTAAGTTGGATCCTTTTCATAGTTTGTCATGCTTTTTGCCACTATTTGTCAACCTAACATCAATCCTGTACCTTTTCCTTGAGGCTTGGGACTGGCATTGGCAGTGTTGCTTTATGCAAAGCAGGATGATCTCTCATATGATCATATAGTTGTGCATGTAGAAGGGCCATATGATAAAATGCTAGCATTTTTCTCCTGTCATTCTTTACGTTTCTGCATTCATCTTCCTGTGTTATTTTGAGGTATTTGCTGATTGTACTTTCATTTATTTTACTTTAATTATAATTCATGAGATATGCCAACTGCCAAGTTAGTGCAAATGGGCTTGTTTATTAAGTTTCTTGTGTCACTAGATGCTTCTATACTCATTTTTTGTGCTTTATTATATGCATTAACAAATAATATCTAATTATTGTGCTAGTTCAGTCATGTACATTGTTGATTTCCAAAGGCCTGGCTATTATCAGAAATGCTATGACCCTGATTGTAGAGGTATGCAGATGATATTAGCTCAATTTACTGATGGTTTGTCTATAAATTTACCTTCTAAGTTTGTGATGTCCTTTATATGTTCCGAACAAAATGATATGGCACTAGGTTACCGTTCTCCATTGCGTCCAGTACCATGGGATCTGATTCCTGACAGTGGGGCACTATTCAGTTCAGTAAATACAGAAAATTGCAGGGAGATTATGGACATAGGTTTTGATACTCAGTTTGATGGAAATAACATGGAAAACAATTCGTCCGATAATGGTGAGTTGATTACTGACAGCTGCAAGAAGGACAGCAGCTGGTGGCAAGAAGCTATGAGACATGCTGACTGCATTGAGAAAACAAGAAATGCAGCTGAGTTAAGCAAATTGGTGAGTATGCCAATTCATTATGTTTTTTCCCATGATTTTGCTTCTTTTACCAAATTTTTGCATTCTAGTTACATATAGTTTGAAGCTCTGATGGTTTCTTGGCAGTGACATCTGGTGCAAGTTCTAATGTTGCATTTGGTATCCCTTTATTGGTTTGAGTCTGGTAGAAAAGAAAATTATTTGCTCAACTAACTATAATTTGGGTAGCATCAATGGGTAGTCTGCATGTGGCTACTTGGTTCGCACTGCTGGACATAAAGCCCATTTGCACTGAAGCATGCAGCGTTCCTTTTCCAGATATGGTTGCTTTATTCAAGCTCTACGGGCGAAGCATTACATTTTCTTCACCCCATTAATGTTTTTCTCCTTTTTTCAAAAAAATTACTAAAGAAGCACTAGAACATCAAAGATGATCAAGTTTATTGCTTACACATTTATTTTCTGGAGAAGTTTGGATCAAAGATGGGGATCAATCAGATCTAAGTTCTGTCTACATGGACTGCAATGGAAGAAGTGGCAAACTTCAGAAAAATAGTGGGTGTTTTAATGTGTTTCTATAATAGATTACAAGAGATGGTGTGCTACAAGTATTCAACAAAAGAAAGTCCAAATAAGTTCAAATGCAAATACACTGTTTGGTGCAATGATTTATTTGAAAATTAAAGCTTCCAGAACCTGCAGGTGATGTCAGAACATGAATCAAGCACAGTTCTCAGAAGCTATTCCGGTTAGGGAGTTGGAGGGAAAACTCAAATTTCCTTCCCTCCAAAGGTTCCTAAAGTTTTGTCATGAGTTTAGTCCTACATTGGAAAGGGACAATCTTTTCTTGATATTTATATACCTTCTTTCCTTATCCACCTTTGCTTGGATCAAGGAGGGAAGTGGGTTTTACACGACACGCGTGAGCCACCCAGCCTGGCTCAGCTCGCATGCACGTGAAAATGCGGCATGATGGGGCATGGTGCGTGTGGATGATGGTACGACTATTGTAATTTTTATCCTTTATTTAAATCATCGTATTTTTTAAAATCTTTGTTGCCATAACGGTCAATTGACTATTTGACCGGATGAATGTATTTTCCAAACAGATGTATCTCTCGTTGATCGATCGTTTTCCATCATCATCAATTGGTCAAAGCGTCCCTTTGTTCGCCTTTTCTCGTAGTCTATACAAGACTACAAGTTCAGACGGCATGGGACACTTGAATAAGCAGCAGCGATTGTATTTCACATCTTTTCTCTATCCTACTTTATCTTTTTGGTGTTTAAATACTCTTCTACTTGTGTTTAATTTGCTGAGTTTTGGAAGATCTGTCAGTCTCCTTTATGATTGTGCTCCAAGAGAGGATATCCCGATTGTATCTTGGGATAGAATTCCTGATAAACACCAGCATGAAGGTCAGAAATTTGCCTTAGAACAATGATCACATGCTTCTGGGTTTCTTCTCTGTTTCTGCTTCTTAAAATCTACGAGCCAATCCGACCAGGCCCTAGATAACTTGATTTAAAACTCTTATCTTTATTGTATGGTTTAGATAAATCCGAAGTATATAAAACTAGTTTGAAACAGTTTTCGATTGGATAAAACTCTCTTTATATAAGGATTCTTCTAACAATTCCTTCATGGTTTATTTATCTTTTATCAGACCACTGTTGCTACAATTTTGAAAATCTGATGAGCTACCCAAAATCTAGCTGATCTGGCTTTATATGACACATACTAGTTAAGCTCATTCTTAGCAGATTATAGGAGTCATTTAGTCATGCATCCACGCTTGAACATCTAAGAACAGTATTACATTAAGAATGCAATTGCAGAAAAGTTGACCTGAATATGAATGAATTAATGTAGGTTTAGTTTCACTCCCTATTTGCTATTCTGAAAAAACCGCATGTATGTTCATCATATTTGCAGGTGTGATAAATCATGTTTTTGCTCTATACTAGCACACCACTTGGACTTGGCAAGAACTGTTTAACCACCAGTCGGTTAGATTAGTTTGGAACATTTCCAGTCATGGACAAACCCCAATTACAGAGAAGAGAGGCACTAAAGGGAAAGGAGGAATTTCAAAAGTAGATAAATGTTGTTGTGTTGTATTATTTTGTTCATTGTGTTTTAATGTTGCTTGTATACTCCATTATTTTGTTTCAGAAATATAGTGCTTGCTAGTGAATCTTATCACATGGTTTGAGTAGGCCATTCTAAGATACTTGACCATAATGTACAACACGTGAGCAGAATCCACTCCATCTTTTGAGCCCTCAACATGAGTCTACACAATTGAAATCCAATCTGATCTATACCGCTCTTGTTGGTTGCATGACCTTATAGCTGCAACCAACAAGTAAGGTTTTCTATCTACAAGCTAGATTTCTTACTTGTGTGTGATTTAGTTGATATTATCTTCCTTGAGTGTATGGATTTGTGAGAAAATTGTACTATGTTTTGGCAAAATCCAACATAACTTATCTACCGTGTTTGGCAGGAGGAGGACACGGTTGAAGATTGTGAATGGTGGTTGGATGCAGAAAGGTTCATAAATCAAGTTGAAGAACATATTGGTTAATCAGTGATGGGTAAATATATAATTTTTATGCCCTTTATATGCATATACATATGTATGTATATATGTATAGATGTGTGTGCAGCAAGAATGAATAATATCTAACCATCATAATCAATGACCACGTTCATCTCTCTCTCTCTCTCTTTCACAAATCCCAAGGGATAGTGAAGCAAGAAACTAATAATTTTATGTTAATTTTGTTCACTTGTTCGAATAAAGGAAGTGGCTTGTTGTTGGATTGGTTGATTTTTACATTCAAGGCTTGCTTGCATAGTTGCATGAGGACAATGGAACTGGAATCATATCTACAGCGTGTTTGGCTCAAGACTAGAATTAAAATAGACTGAGAATTGAAATAGGCATGAAACTAGAATTTGAATACTAGAAATATGGTTTGTGTAATAATTTAGGATTTCATCGAAAAAGACTAGTCAGAAAGTATTATTTGGATTTGTTGGTCTTGTATAAGTATCTAAGATTTTCTCAGTGAATAATTGATGTTGGATTAAATACATGTCCGCGTGGATCCTTACATACTTTTTCTTTTAAGTCCTGATATTCTCATCGGACTAAAGGTCCAAATCCATACTTTCATTCATAAATATCACGATTGGCTCGTGGTCAATTTCAATGAATCTATACTGTAATATATTTTAATCCATATTGATTGGACTGATTTAGCTCTGATATCATTTGCAACAATTCAGGATCTCATCCAAAATGATTGGTCGAAATGTATTATTTGGATTTTTTAGTCTTATATAAGTATCGAAGATTTTTTGAGCGAATAATCAATGTGAGATTAAATATATGTTTGCATGAATCCTCACAAATAGAGTTTTGGAGGATTGGGCTATTCCATTCCCTTTTGGAGTTGGAATAGAAATGAGATTTCTCCAACCAAATGGCTGTAATGGGAGTTGCTCATTTTCATTCTGGAGTCTAACTACTTTCAACCAAATATGCCACTAATGTTTTACTACAATCTGAAATCACCTGTACCTAATTTATAGTTGGCAAGCTGGTCCAAGGGTGTTCCTCTCCAGCTTAAAGACTTTCCTGCGCTTGATTTCCTCTGCAGTATTGCTGCACGACTTATTGCCCGTGCACTCATGCGAACACATATACTAACAATATTTTGGATTATCGAGTATACATAAATTATCTTTTCTGTAATAATAACAATTATGCTTTTCTAATTTCTAATGCCTTGCTGGCTGAGGTGCTCATGAAGCAACAAAAAACCAAGTAAACATGATTCATGCATGGCCGAGAAAAAGCTTTGCTGAAGACATCAAATGGCTGTGCACAGGAAAATGTGTCCAAGTTGGACTATGTGAATGCCTTACAAACATTTTGCAATTTCTTTTTTAATTTTAACATTATGCAGACAAAAGAATGGGGAGATATTACCATATGATTTTAGTAAACATTGGAGCGAATAATGATCAGTTTTAAATATTTGAGGCAACTGATTGTCACAGAAGAGTGTTCTTGATTAGCAAAGAGGTAATCAGACGAGGACTGTGGATATTCATTTTCCAAAAATATAACAACGGTATTTTCAGTTGTCCTGTGCTACTATGGATTTTGAATATGTATGAGAACACTTTGTGCACAGAACGGTATTTTCAGTTGTCATGTGGTACTATGAATTTTAAGTCGGTATAAGAACACTTTGTGCACACAAATTAATACCTATCTCGCCTTATATGGAATTAACTATGCCTACCGTAGATGGAAAAGCTGTACCAGAATTTTATATTCCTTTCGGTTCTAGCCGGCAGATATTTTTATTATTTATTTTTTGCATTCTAAGACATGAGAGCTGATTAAGGTTTGGGCCATGTGGATCGGTTATGTGAGAACAAAATTGCTGTTCCAACTACGTTGCGCCGAAACATCGGCAATCACCGGACGACTCAGGTCTGCTGGTAAACAGTTGGTTCTGACCCATCTGCCTGTGAGTTGTGGAGTCCCTTCGCCAGAAAATCCACAAAGCGAAACGGACGAAGTGGGTTCCGAAAGTAGTTGACAGAGTAAAACTGTTAAACAAAGCCCAGAGGGTTAAATGTTGCTAGTCTGCCAAATTTTGTTCTGTACCATATCCCATGGTGCCAGTTCCACCCACCGGTCATCGCCAACGTGCGTGAAGTACCTGTGACATCTTAAATGTGCCATGGTCTAAAAACACCCCTTTCGATCATGACCCAAGACGTTCTCAATTTGTCAAGCATGCTTAGGGGAGGAAGATGGTGCGTTTCAGTCACCAAAAATGGGTAGTGAGGTCGGAGTCCCTAAAGGCTGGAGATGCACCCTTTTTTTCTTCGGTGCAAGGCTGGAGATGCACCTTTAAGAGTTTGTATTTTATACAAAGAAGATGGTTTATTTACCAAAGAATCCAACAAAGCCTGAATTGCAGATCTTATTCCTATATATTTGATATTTAGTTACTTGCCCGAAGAAAAAAAAGGTTGACGTATTTCTTAATACAGATTTTCTAGTGGTCCTCTCACTGGGGGACTTTCCGTACCAAATTCTCACTCCCTCCCCCCAAAAAAAACAAAAGAAAAAAAATCCACAAAAATACAAATAAATAATTGAGTGAGACATACTGCTTGCAATACTTTCTTAAAGGTAATTACTTGCTTACTATGTAGGTTGATTTTGTGGAAATTATTATGTCTGCAATATAAAGTAGGTATACTTTCTACATTTTAGACTGCACTTTAAAGTATAATACATCAATATCCATACTTGTTAATTTGTAAGAGAAAGATAATATGATTGTAAGTGAGAGAGAGTATTGTTGTAATAATAAAGTGAAGGAATTTTTTTTTTTTCAAACTTTCTTCTAATGGATAAAAGATGAAATGAAGTATCTTTTGATTAATGGTCAAACCTGCGAAACAAAATTATTTTCAATGAAAATAAAGAAGGTATTATTTTGAAATAAATACTAGCACCGCTTTTCTTTCTACCTATTAGGTCTGTTTGATATAAATATCACTTGATGACATCTAAAGAAATTCTTTATTTCTAAGAAAAGGAGTTATTCTTTTTTTCGAGGAATATGGCAAAAATATCCCACTATAACGGTTTGAATACTGGATTTTTTTACTAAAATTATTTTACTAATTACTTTAGTCATTTTTTTTATTTTATTTATCTTGAGGATCTGTTAACAAATATCCTAAGGATAATCATGAAGCAAAAGATGCTTATACTTCTAAAATACGACATGTTAGAGGTCAATCTATCACTAAAATAGCTAAATATAATTTTACCAAAAGAACATGAGCAAGACCTACGAGCCACTCTGCCAAAATGGGTGCAAGGTGATCCACAATCCCACTAAATCCTAATTAAAATTTGATTTTAGTTAACTATGGATACATTTGGTTACATTTTTTTAATTTTGATTTTAAATTTTTAAAAATATTTTTTAAATTTATTATTAATAAAATAAAAATATGTTTAATAAATACGTTGTTATAAATAAAAATAATATTTAGAGTAGTAGGTGAGGAGCTCGATAGGGCAAAAGAGTTCAGAAAAGAAAGGAGAAAGAGACGTAGAGGTGAAAAAGTATGGTGAAGAAAAAAAAATTATTTTTTATTTTATAATATTATAAAATATTATTTTTAATTTTAATTTTAAAAATTAAAATAAAAAATATATTTTTTTAATGACTCAACAAACGCACCCTAAATCACCAGACAACCGCCTGGCTGCCCTTGGTTTCATCTGGTCCCTTATTTCCCTCCCAGGGTTCGTCTTCCCCTTCATAAAAGAGTTTCGAGAGGGGGAGAGTTTTCTCCTCAGTGGGCAAAAGACAAGTAGGAAGACGAAAAACCGGAGCGAGAGAGGAAGAGTGCGCACCTCGTTTCTGTTCCGAGCGCCATACTCCCGTAAGTACTCTAAAAGACCTATATCGTCTGAGGAAGTTAAAGGTGCTGCTTCCATTCGAAAAAAAGAAGTTAAAGGGTGCTGCTATAGAAGAATCGCAGATGGGGTCTCTGCTTGCCGACTGGCCCTCCTACAATCCTCACAACTTCAGCCAAATCCGACCCGCTGATCCTTCCGCCCAGCCTTCCGTGAGTCCCCTAACTCTTTATGTAATCGGGATTGTTCCCTCCATCATCTATTTTATTAGATTTCTTTCTCTATTTGATCCGGAGTGTTGCCGTGAGTCCTTCCGGTCTATCCGAACGGTTTCAAGATTGCTGTGGCTGTTCCTTCTCTCTCTAAAGCATCGATTGCGTTGAATCTTGATTTTGGTTTGTTAAACCTTTTTTGGGATAATCTTGCGAGGTTCTGTTAGAAAATCTTTTAGCCGGCCATGAGGGTTAGTCGGGACCGATTCAGATTCGATTGACGAAGCTTTCCTCTTCGGTTTAGATTTATTTGTATTTTGCAGGTAGAAATTTTATGATGTCTTGGAAGAATAATTAGAAATTGCATCCTGAACATGTATAGAGCTTCGATCAGAGTAGAAAAAGATCGAGAAACAATAAACGAGTGCTGGAACAAACAGATGATGAACATCATCAATAATATGATCTAGAAATATAGGACGTAGGCTTTTTTGTTTTTAATCAACCGAATCACCAAACATTTTTCTTATTTTGACTCCTTTCAGCTAGTACTGATAATTTTTGCTTTTGTCGTAAAGCTGGACATGACTGCATGTAAGCATGCGTGTGTCTTTCGACACGCATACATCAGCCCCCAACCATTGTTTACTATCTTCCACAAGAGTTGCTCTAGGCAAAATGTGGAGATGGAAACTTCTCCTTTTATTAAGGCTGAGCACGGGTCGGTTTGGTCGGTTTGAGAGAAAAATTTTATCCGATCGAACCCAATTGGGTTGAAGAAAATTCAATCCACTGCCGATCGTTTATCATGTATAAATCGTTTAAAACCGAAGTGAACGGTTTGTAGCGGATTCGAGTGGGTTGTGTCAGTTTGGGCTTCAATGTTGATCCAGTATTGATTTTAAGTTCGATGTTGGCCCACTTAAGCTTATTTGCTTGTTTTTTGATCAATTTAATGCAAAAAAGATCTAAATCTTATAAGTTATAAATTTTAGGCTTATTTTGTATTTGCATAAACTAAATAGAAAATAAAGGATTTATTCATTTGAAAGCAACTATATTTGAAAGCTTTCACTTTAGAATTGTTTCAAATTGATGTGCTTCCATCAACAATTCAACATTAATATTTTTATGAATCCAAATAGATGATGCAGTATTTTTTAGAATGAAGTATTGAAGCCTAAATGGAGCCGTCCCAAAATGAAAGTAAGTTTGTAAAATACTACATCGGTTTGGTTTGGTTTCATACGGTGTAAAAGTATAGGAACCGAAACCGACCGTAAATAACTGATTTTTTACAAACTTTAATTCGATTCCATCCGATTTATGTCTTTCAACTGATTAAACTGATGTTTTTAGGTCGGATTGGGTGGATTTTTTTGACTTTTGGTTATTTGCTCAGCCCTACCTTTTATACTGCTTTTATGTGGCACACATCCTGATCATGGGGTTTTCTCTAGTATGCCACTTCAAATATGATTTCTGCTTGTTATGAAAAGAGTATAGCCTCCACTAATTAGTAGTGCTACCTAGGCTTACTTTTGATAATGATCTCTCCATCTATTGTATTTGGTGTCATAAAGCTAAGATTTGGGAATG
This sequence comes from Elaeis oleifera, assembly GCA_000441515.1. Taxonomy (NCBI): domain Eukaryota; kingdom Viridiplantae; phylum Streptophyta; class Magnoliopsida; order Arecales; family Arecaceae; genus Elaeis; species Elaeis oleifera. The sequence goes on along the minus strand of KE504653.1, from coordinate 1,210,087 downwards.
TTAGTAAACAGCCTAGATCTCACAACGCTCGAGATCTCATTAAGATCAAGTCCATGAGATATTAGTGTCAAGAGCATTCAACAATTCGGATTTGATCCAGCTAAAGAGCTTACTTGCTTTCCAAACTCCTTAAGTAGGTGTTTAGTATCGGATGATCATCCCAAATCAAGGGTGATGTGGGTGGAGATGATGAGATTATCGCATTTGGTTGCACCACAATGATCCTACATGGTAGCGATCCCAAATCACCCCCACTCCTCAAATCATTGTCTAACCTAGTGATGGGATACCTATCTTTGAGGTTAGAAATCCAAGATTATCCCATTGGAGTGATCTTGAGTTGAAACTTGAGGACAAAAATATCCCTCGATCCAACGAAAAAAATGGGCATATTAATATACCATTAATATATGATATCAACATTATATATATGATATTATATTATATTGATATTATATGTTTATTTATGATGTATATTATATTATAATACATTATTAATTATATTATTTTCATACTATTATTCATTGTTGTTTTTAAATTATAGTGGAAAGATATTATTGCACTTCATAACTATATAATGAAATTATTTAACATTATAATACTTCTATTTGCTTTATTTTTCTAATCAAAATACATATCAATATTAAAATAATATATTATAAGTATAAATAAAATATTAATTTTATAATAATTAATATATCTTTATAGGATCAATAATTTATAAGACTAATAAATATATTTTTATTGAATATATTAGTAATTAATATATTAATAAATATGTTAATATTTTATCATAATATATTTATATGATTGATAAATATATTTTTATGGAATATAACAAGGGTAGTTTTGGTATTTTATAGGCACTGATCCTGGATTCCCATGGAATATCAAACAGGTTACTCATGAAAATTCGAGATCTTTAATCACTAGACCATGGCCTACCGAACATGGTGATCTCAAATCAATAGGGATTAGATCAACCTAGAATTCGGATCATTGGTAGTCTTAGATTACTGTGGTGATCTCATTTGGATCACCCAACGCCATGTAAGTAAAAATTTTAAGAACTTTAAGAGTCACTAGAAAGTTTTTTTAGGAGTCATATTTAAGATCTTTTGACTGCTAAATTATGATGCCTTTACTTATCATGTTTGGTTGTTATTTTTGAAGTTTTGAATGTTCTTGGAGTTTTTGGTTGATTTTGAGTTCCTTCTTGAGCAGAGTTTGTTGGAAGAGTCCGAGAGTCCTAATAAGAAAGATTAGAGCCCTTTTAGGATTGAAAAATACTTTCCCGGTGCTTGTTTCATGCACAAGAGAAGTCCTCTGGGACCATTAGATTTAAGATGGCAACTCAGCATTCAACTACCCCCTAGTGTATAGTGAGGTGCTGTTAGGTCCGTTACCAAATGTAAACTAACTTAATTTCCATGTTGGATTTGTCTACCATAGGCAGTGAACTTTGAGTGTTGGAAGCACCCATCCTTATGAATTCCCATGTAAGGCACCTACTATACATGGCACTTCTGCATCTCAAAGGCCACCATGTCCCACAGGCAGGCTAAAAATGGAAACTAGCTTTCCACTTTGTAACAGACTTCAAACAAACGTAGTGCATAGCATCAACTTTTGGAGTTGCAATTAATTCCCTCTTGTCATGTTATTGAGAGTTCTTTTCTTGTGCGCATAACAGAAGCTGCATAGCATTACTTTTTAGGATCAGGGCTAGTTGTTTTGACATCGTTACACAAGGGCCCATATAAGTAAAAACTTTTGAAGAATTTATAGTTATTTTGTTGAAAGAAAGAAAAAAAGTCAAGGTTCCACCGTCATTATAGAACGTCTCCTATTCTCACATCTGATTCTTCTTCTCATCCTCTAATTCTTCTCTTCATGCTGTTTCTTCGACTCTTTTTTTACTATTATTAAAGAAATGAAGAAGAAAACAACACTAAGAAAGATGAAATCTTGACAAAATGAATACTTTAAGAAATGAAAAAAATGATCCTAAAGTAACACTAGAAAAATCATAGCATTCATGGTAAATTTAGGTTGTCTACAGAAGTTGGCCAAATCTGGATTAAAACTGGTTGTTTGTGGACAAAACTAACTGAAAGTGTCCGCAGCCTGAAAGTACGGGTTGGTTTCAGCTCACTCTTGACTGAGACCAATTTGTGGCAGCAAAAATGGATCAGTCTGGTCGAAACATGAAACTTTCCCTCTTCTTAAAGCCTACTGTTGCTCATTTGCGGCCTTAACCACATGGGTCCTGCATGAAGTAGTTTATTTTTCCAGTTAGCTAACTTACAAGGTTTTTATCTTGGCTGATATCTCAGCCCAGACATCAGTTTGTATCAGCATCAGACAGTCACCAAATGATATAAGCTTTATCTGGGCCCCTATTATATCTGCCGATATAAACCAACAATTTTCTTGATAAGGAAGTTAATGTCAGTTTACTATTTCAGCCGAGTATTATAAATATCCATTCCTATGATATTGGCCAAGATTTCAGAAATCCCCTTCTTTTCCTCTTTCTTTTCTCCACAGTTCCTATCTCACCTCAGATAGATCAATGTCCCTACGTCCAGAAGAGTTATGGACAGGAACCTTCAAACAATCAGACACAAGGATGTCTCCATATTATATAAACGCATCTATAAATATGTAAAGATGCATGTATATATTGAATAATTTCTCGGACCAATTCATTTGTAGTTTGATGGTATTGATAAAACCTTTGTTAAATTTAAACCTGAAGACATAAATGTGAAAAGTTGATATGCAACCATGGCAACATCATGGTCTATTATTTGAAATGTCAAGAAGTATCATGAAGAATCAACAATTTCTTTAACTGCAAATTTATATCAACTTTTTGTTGTGTACACACATATCATCTCATCTGGTTCTCTATCACTGTCCTTAATCATGCAACCACACAGCACCTTTAAATTACTGTTATCCAGACACTTTAAAATCTGGTTGATATAAATCTGATCTATTATAATGATATCAACAATTTCTTTAATTGCATGAAGGCTGTATTGAAGGGGCTGTTAGTCATTCTTGTACACATTATTCGCATACTTGGTTGTTGATCTGTCACTTTTATTCTAGACTTAAATATTAAATATTTTACAGAATCATTCGAAGTATTTCTTTTTGTGCTTTTCCATAACAATCCCATGTATCTTTTCAGAAACTCACGCCCATCACATATCATCCTACGCATAACAGGACTCTTCCATCACCTAATCAAGGTAATTTCAGTGATCCTCTCACAGAAGTAGTTCTTAGTGGCTCTTGTTTTGAGGCACTGCTACAAATATTAATTTTATATTTTATCTATTTAGAAAAAATCATGAAATTGCATAATGTAAAATATCTAATTGCACTTTGTCTTTGATTCCAGAAATAAAAGAAAAAGGAAAGAAGATACAATAGGATGCAAGCGCTTTTCTTGAAGCACTTATTATTTGTTAGCTTGTCTTTTGTTGGTGGGGAGGAGGCGGGGCATTGGAAACTTGCTAACTACAATGTATGTAGATTGTGGTGTCCTTTGTCTTTTAAATTGGATGATCTACTGGATGAGTCCAAAGTAGTCTATGTTCAGATGATTCATGCTTCAATGATTAGATGCGAATCTGTCTCAATTACCCATCTGACTCAAAGGTTCCCACTCCCACATAGAACTAACAAGGGAAAGATTCTTCTTTTTTTAAAAAAAATGTTTTGTGATAAAAAATGCTTGACTGAGTTGCCTTCAGCATCGAGGTCCTAAAAATCTCAAAAAAATTTTGCAATCCTCCACAGCTTTTTAGCAGCCTCTCTACCCAATTGTCAAGCCAGTCCACTGGTTGTTTCATTTCATGCGAGTGTGTTACCTCACCATTAAAAACCGAGATTAAACTATCTGAATCCATTATCATTGAACCAGACTTCATGCAGTTGTTCTCCTTTCTCTGCAAAGATGTATGAGGACGTACCTAATGGCCCTGGCCTTTGCAACATGGGTTCTCACCTCTTAGGTGCAGTTCTGGAACTTTTTTGTGATTGTTTCTGAAAGAAATACTAGATGCACTTTGGTTTCCTCTTGAATACATAGCATACCAGTCTTTTTTAAGCCCATCCTTTCATTTAATAGAAGTTTCTTTTCGGAACGAACGGTTATTATATTACCATTTAGTTAACTTTTAACATACAGAACCATTACAGTTAGCTGTAATGAGAACAAAAAGCTCCTCTGATATGGCTGACTCCCAAACTAGCTTCATTCCATTTCTCAATCTAGATAACTTTAGCACATTAGCATTCTTCTTCTTCTTCTAAAAGCCGAAAAAAACTGTAGTGGAGCATGCTGTTTATTTATATGCATTTCCTTCCTTGGGAACTGCTATGAATTTTGCTCTCCTACGGTATACACGATCCAAAAAATCTTTTAACTGATCATGTACTTATCGCAAGATTGCAAGTGCGTACATGAAGAGCAAGATTTAAATTCCAGGGGTAGGACGATGGAAATTCTATCCGATGCTAGTTTCTGGAGGACATGTTGCTCAACATTAGTTTGATGTGGTATTAGTCTAATGATGAAGGATTATATTGCACTGTAATTTGTTATTCATGCTTCAATCATGTGCACTTCACATGTCTCAAACTAGTGTTTTAAATATTTTGTACTTACTGTCTCCTATAACAATGCCTTGACTTGAAGCTCTCTATGGGAATATACATCTTCCAAGCACATTTTCCAATATATGTTATCCACCATTTTGAATTGCATTACTCTCCCACATTTGACTAGGCGTTCAAAATGTAACAAGGTCCGGCGGTGGACCTGCAAAAAGTGAAGATTCAAACTTTGTGCCCATGTAGATACATCTATTAGGTATTTGGATAGGATAAACATGCTAGAATGTGTATCCATGTCCTCCAACATAGCTCTGAAAGATCTTTCACCTAAACTGCATATTCCTCTTTCTAGAAGAAATAGCCATTAATTGAAATTGTAGCATTTTGTCGGTCTAGGAGTTGGTTACTGCTCCTATTTCTAACACGTTATTCATCTTCATATTGTCATTTCTGATTAGGATGGAAGGGAAAAGGGTCGGAATATGCTAATGTAGGTTTCAGACATTGAAGGAGGTAATCCATATGTAGATCAGGATCTATCCTTGTTTTTCAGTGACATGGTTTGCTATCCAAGACTCGCTTCTCTGCTTCTTGCAGCTTTTAAACAGTTGCTTGGATTCAGAAACCTTGACTGGAGCAACCTCATGTTTCTTATTGTTATCCATATTTTATACTATATACTAAACTAGTCCCTTCTGGGCACACTGACCTGCAGATCTTCTATAAATGAATGGCACATTCATTCTGAGATCTTATGTTACATAAGGACAACATAACTAGGACATTCTAGTTTGACAGAGCACTAAACGGTGAGAATATCATTGCATTTGAACAGCTATTGCAACTGGAGATGTATGCTAACCTGCCTGAGTAGAGTCAAGCAGAATGAGTTGGCAGACTGCCCAGTTTTGCTGAGCTAGCCTCATGAATGACTATCTCCAATATCTTCCTTCCAGTTTCAATATCTCTTCTGCCTGGATCAATACATATCCAGCTATCCTGCCCCAACAATCACATATGTTAATAACCCTCACTTTTGTTGCACGGTCGCATGCTTTCCCAATTCTCTAATATTTAAATATTACTGGATCACTTTTAGTGTCTTCTTATGAGGTATTCATATCCAATATTTCAGTATCTACACAGAGCTTTGAATTTCATCACGAGATCTGCAATTTGAGGCACAATATCGATGTCATGTTGTATTATTCTGCAGGCATTTCTCATTTAACAGTTTAACAGCCTTTTTTGTCCCTATTTGCAGTCATATCAACTGAAACCAGACATATCCTTTTGAGACGATTCTATCAGAAGTCCGTGGAAAAGGTGAAGCTGCATTTTTAGATATTCTTTATGCACATTTCTACATCTGCTGTGTGTCCTTAATTTCTCGTGCTTTATCTATCATGCAGTTGAGACCAAAAGAGCTGCCTCTGATAATTTGACTCCTGATCATGGCTCCAAGCAGCTTAGAGGTGCCTTTGCAGATGGCTGCAATTAAGCTTCATCAGATTGTCTAGTTTTTTTCCATATTCCAGTGTGCCTACTCCTACCTTGCTGTCTTCATCATAACTCTTGCTCTCCATTCTTTCTTTCTTCCTTTTTTTTTTGGGAGGTCCGGGGGGATGTGGCATGCTTTGCAGGCATGTGGTGTATGTGAATAGTTATAGTTTCTGAATGAATTAATTAATGAACAAGGAAGTAGAATTTCTATTCGTGATATGTTTTATATCTCATAGCATTCCAGTGTTCCCCCCCTCCTTCTCCTCTTAAATTTCACTTTAACGAGCTTTTGGTTGTATACCACTGATTGGCATTTAATTCCTTTTGGAAGATCCTTCTAGGCTGTTGTAACACTGGTCATGTCTATGATACTCAGCAATGTTCCAAGTACAAGTAGAAAGGCTATGTAGGTGAAAGAGGAAATAGGCAGAGGAAACTACCACCCAGATTTAATCCAAAGGAACATTTCATGGTCCATCCTTTACGGAACCATAAAGGTTAAACCGGAGAATTGTACTAGTTTAATGATGTGACTGCATTATTGAACTGGGGTTGCCAAATGCTCACACCCTGCTTAGCAATCAGAGATTTTGGTTTCAATCTGAGGTGGTGCTTCTCTAATCCGAAAGCGACTGTGCTTGAAATTCAATGGAAGTTGGATGTTCTGGTACAAGGAATTATCATAGGGGGTCTCTATGAAATGGGGCATGGATGGTATAGCCATTAGCATTTGTGCTTGTGGAACACGCTCATGTGTTTACGTTGCAAACTAGTCCAGAATTAAACCAAAGCAAAAGCAGCCAATGGTTGTGCGCCTTTATTTGTACAATGATACAACGGAACCAACCTAATGATCCAGTACCTCCAATGAAGTACCGCTTATAACTCAATAAGATAGTAAATAATCGGTTAAAGTGGCGACCAGGTCTATGGACTAGCTTCAATAAGTTGCAGGTTGTAGCCTGTCCAACCGCGTAAACTAATGATACAGTGATGAAAATTATAATATGCATTAGCAATTCCCAAAACTAAACAAGCATTCTCCACTGTAGGGAATGGTCATCCTTCAAGGAATCCTTATCCTTGAAGTTGATAATAACACGAACATAAATCATAAAATACATGCAAGGAAAATAAATAGCTTGCTCATATTTACATAAATAATTAAATATTTGCGGTAACATATCCATAACTATAAGAATTAATTATCATTTACTATTCCATAGCACGGTTCCCAGCCAATAAAATAATTGTCGTATATAATGAAGGGCATAGCGTTTGTTTCAGGCCGCGATGAGATACGGATAGGGATTAGGATCCTCTGCCGTTCGGGATGAACGGCAGGGGGTAACTTTCCCATTTAAAGGGGGAGATGCACATGGTGATGCACGTGAGAGGGTCCATCTCACGTGCATCTCCCCTTTAAAGGGGAAGTTACCCCCCCTACCGTTCACCCCAAACGGCAGAGGATCCTGATCCATGCTGATAGATAAAGATGTCTGATAGAAATCTACGGAAGTTAAAAGGAAAAGAGAAGTACGTTTATAAATTCCACCAGATATCTTGAACATGTTATATGAAAGAATTCTTTTACATTCCGAAGACACCGTGAGATAAGACCGATAATTTTTGGCTTTTTGGATTGTTCTTAACTTGACCGCCTTCTAATACTGTCAAAATGGGCTGGCTCGGCCCAGCCCACAAGGGTGTAAAATTTGATGAGTCAGACAGAGCTAGGCCTAGTCAAAAAATGAGACACAATATAGGGGGTCCAGCCCAGGCCTTTAAGGACCGTGGACCGGATCGGGCCAGCCCATAGGTTTTGAACCTCAAATGACTGAAGAGTGAAGAGTGAAAAAAGAGAGACAAAGAGCCCGAGAGGGGGAGAGCCTTGAGCGGTCGAGCCTGAAGAGTTGAGAGAGACCGAAAGAGCCTGAGGGGAGGTCGGAGATGATGCGGATCTGACTCAGAGAGTGGAGAGACCGAGAGAGCCCGAGAAGGAGGAGCCGCGGACGGATCTGACTCGAAAGTGGCGGCGCCTCGAGCAATCGAGCCTAGAGAGTGGAGAGAGACCGAGAGAGCTCGAGGAGAGGTGCGGATCTAACTTCGAGAGTGAAAGACTGAGAGAGCCCAAGGAGGAGGAGCTGCGGTCAGATTTGATTTAGAGGTGGTGGCGCCGACGACGAGGAGGAGGAGGAGGTTCGCTCTGAGATTGGATGGAGGGCGTCCATTGGCGGAAGGGAGGGGTCCGAAGGAGAAGGAGGGGGATCGTCTGGAGGTTGGATGGAGGGACGTCCATCGACAGAAGGGAGGAGGGGGACAGCGTATCTTGATTCGTGATCGGACTCGAAGGCTGAAGGCGGCGGTACCGGCGACGAGGAGGAAGAGGGGGATCTGTAGAGCTAGGAGGCGAAAGGGAGAGAAACCGATAGAGGCGTTCATCCTGCTGGTTTGCGGCAGCAGCCGACGATATGAGACAGCGGGGCTCCAGAGTCAGAGATTAAAAATAATAAAAATTTTTAAGATTTTTTTAAATTTTATGGCCATCCAGACTAGCCCGATCCAACCCATATTAGCCCTTAGGCTGATGTGGGCGGGCCAAACAGATCTAGTTGTTATTTAGACTATTCATATGGCAGTCCAGCCCATCCTATTTACAGAGTTGGGTCGGACCGGTCCTGTGGGCCAAGTCAATTTTGACAGTCCTACCGTCCTATAATCATTTTAAATAATCAGTGAGATCTTCCCTTGCGAGAATATATGTCAACTTTAAGGATGCACAACCAAGCATGTTATCCCCCGACACCAACTGAAACGTGCAGTGTCTCGTGTCCTTCAACGCTTCAACAATTACCTCCAAGCAATATATGCCTTTATGCAAGCTAAAAATTATTATATGTTCTTGTTGCTGCTTCATAATATCTATCTCTTTCTTTACTGCACTAGATTTTTATACCATAATCATAACTATCAACTATTTGTGATTGATTCTACAAATCACCATAATATGATTACATAATATTATAACTTTTTAAAAGTAGAAAATATTTTATCATTTAGATTTAAATAAAAATAAATTATAAATATTAAACGTATATTGAAAGTGGTGGCTATGTTGTTCGGAGATGATATTTTTCTACATCAGACTTGATGAACAAATAATCTCTAAAATCCCTCTCACACGATGGCCCAAAAGCAAGCCGGAGTCAAAGTAGGAGTCATTTACCGTACTAATATAATTTAAATTTTTTTTATCAATTTAATACAAATTTTGATTTATTACAAAATGATGCAAAATTTGTAAAACGTCATTTCAAATGATATTTTCTTGAGAAAACACCATTTGAAATGGTATTTTTTAATCCCACTCAGCATCCATTTAGAATCCAGTAAAAAAAAATGAAAATACCATTGAAAATGGTGTTTCTTCAAAAAACAATATTTGAATGGCGTTTCCAAAAATGCCATTCAAAATGATGTTTCAACTTTTTTATATAAAAAAAATCTCAACGTTTGAGGCTTCTTCTCCGACAACCCTCCTCGATCCATCTTCTCTGACGATCAACCGCTCTCCGATTCGCGCCGGTAAGCTGCCGCCTCTTCTTCCTCCTCTCCCTCTTCTTCCCCCGTCCCTCTTCCTTCACTCTCCCTCTTCCCCTCTTCCTCCCCCAGCCCCTTCTCCCCGTCGGCTCCACCCGTGCCCCC
>KE504653.1:1170574-1183974 GCA_000441515.1 Elaeis oleifera | reverse complement strand
TATTATTATATATTTTAATAATAATATAATATATTATATTATATTATACTATTATATATAATAATACTTATACAATAAAGGGTATTATGAAAAATATGGATAGATCTTAGCAACTTATCTAGGAAACTAGTAATGCCAAAGAACATGGGCAACAGATTCTCAAGTCATTTTCTAATGCAAAAAGAATATGGGTTAATTTTTTCTGTCTAAATGTTGCCTGGGAAATACTTATCCAAAAGAAATGCAGATTTCTGGATAAATTTTTTACCCGCAGAAGAATGGGTCCTATATGTATCAAAGAAACATAAAAAACCACAGGCAGGCACATTTAGTTATTGAAACCACCATCATCATCTTCATTCTTGTTATTGTTCTCATCTTTAGTATCTTTCAACCTTAATACCAAATTTACCAATTTGGTATTCTCTGAAGTATGAAAATTTCCCACATACTTTATACAATCAGCCAATCCAACAGGAAGTTTTAATTTATAATATCAAAACCTATTATAAATTGATCTTATTGCACTCCATGGGAATGATTTATGCTTTACTTAATACTATTCTTTTGCATGGCATGTTTCTATTATTACGCATCGTTAGCTTTGTGCGGATGTCACATCTGTCCATTTCATCGGTTCTTGTTCAGTTCTCTGTGCTGTTAACTATGTTATGGAACAACTTATAAGGGGTGAGATGGTTTTTTGGGAATGCTCCCCATCATTGTGGAGCTACAAACTGCCATTACGATCTTCATGATCATTTTTTGCGGTCATTTTATTGCCCACACATAGGCATTGCTTTGTAGTTGTTGCACTGCTATCCATAATGAGTTTCTTTTGTATCATATCTCTCAACTTATGTGTGCTTATATATATTTTGCTGTCATTTTATTGCCCATACATAGGCATTGCTATGTAGTTGTTTCACTGCTATCTATTTGGAGTTCTTTTGTATCATTTCTCTGAACTTATGTGTACTTATATGTATATAATTATGTTTTATCTGACAGGCATATATGTATGGATTTTTCAACAACAAACGCATCGTTCTCTATGACACACTGATTCAACAGGTTTGCTCTAATCTTGCTAATTATGTGTATGCTTATTTGAGGTTATATAAATAACAAATAACATTGCTATGATAAGATGACCATCAAGGTTTTTGCTTGATGTACATAAAACCTTTGTCTGGTCTTTTTATTGAGAGTATACATATAGATTTTATTCTTTGGTATGATATCTTCTTAATTTGGGCTACAAATCATAAAGTAGTTACCAGAAAAGTTTTTTTTCTTTGGTTGCTGCAACCTTTTGTTTCAGATGCTGTAATATGTTCCCCATTTCATCCTTAGGATGTGATATAACTTTTATTTCTTGTACTTGCTCTTGCTAATGGCTCACCAGTTTTAATTTTAACAATTTATTTTTCCTTTCTATAGATACTTGTTCCAACAAACCATTAGGTAAGCTGTTACATGATATTATCAAGTAGGACTGTGTTTTGTGCAAATACTTCCCATCCTCTCTCTCATTCCCATTCTTGCGTAGATGTTTTTTATCATCCTCTTGCTTGTGCAACTTTTTAACCAGCTTCTTCTCTCTGGCATCACTGGAAAAACTAATATAGCATGTGGAACCTAATGTTGGCGAAAACACCTTGTCATTCACAATTATGTTTTGCAACTTCCAAGTTGTTGTTATGATAAGTTTAGGGTTTTAGTGCAACATTTAAGGACTGAGTAGAGGGTCCAAGTTTTGTTTTCAGGAAATCATTATTTTCACTAAGTTATTATCAGTAGAATACAGGAATTAATTCTTTTGAATCGAAGTATTGTAACATAATTCTTAGGAGCATGGTTCACCTTTTAGATTAAAACATTGCTCTAAGCTTGTTATGATGCTTCTAACTCAGGTGACAACTTTGTGCTGAGTGCTGACTAGTGAGTCAAATTGAATAAGTTATTTTCAGTGATGGTGAACTCCAAAAGCGACACCTGCTTCATTTGGCTGTTCTTCATTCCGTATGCTTCTTCTATCCCTTCAGGCTTATGGAAAAATAGGTTTCTTTATGAAAATTGCATTTTCATTCAGGAAGGTTGACCTAGAGTATGTGGTTTGTGGGGTGTGATTTAGGGTAGAGAATACGATCAACTTTGTTCCCATGGCTGAATTCTGTCAGGCTGAGGTTTGCTGGACTGAACACATTAAAGGAATTATTATTGATATTCTAGGACACAACAGGAGGGAGAAAGTGGCTTTAAGGTTGACAAATGAAACTTAGTCAGAGTGATAATTATTGTAGAGGAGATATTATAGAATAAGGGAAATTCTAGGAGTAGATTTTGTTGGAAAATAAATTGTCTAGCAATCTCAAGATGTTTGAGACTTCAAATAATATTTGTATGTAGAGTCATCATTGTCAAGAGACCCACGGTCATCACCACAAAGAGGAGAGAATTCCATATATTGCAGTTAAATTCAATATTGAGCATTTGAAGATAAGTGGCCCACCCTTGGGAGACCCCATTCAAAGTGGCCACTGACATGACTGCCTTTTTAGTTAATCTCTTATTTACATGCCTAAATAAGATTTTCTCTACTTAAGCGCTAGTGGAGGAATTATAGTGAGAAGAAGGCATTTAGATAGTGGATCATGTTGTTGAGAATCATAAAGGGCCATTCAATAAGTTCCCTTCCATTGTAACATAAGCAAGAGTGAAGAAATAGAATAAATATAAAAGAAAAGCAAAATTCCGAAATAAAAGGGACTAAATTTTTTTTGTACTGTCTTAAATGTCCATAATGCCTCTTCATGAATGGAAGAGACCACTTATCGGTTGCAATCTTCAAATCGAGTGAATAACCTTCCTTAAAACCAACAAGCTGAGTATGCTCTTCCATGAGATGTTTCTTTCCTTTCTTAGTTGGGCGGCAAATGGAAGAAATTCAGTGCGGGCTGGGGAGAGAACTTACGAATTATACAATTGTAGATTGATTATTTATGCTGGTTGGAAAGATGGAACATTTGTTTAGACTGTTAATCAACTCTGATTTCGGTCAAGTAGGAGTGGTGATAGGCTGGGTTGAGGTTGACTCACGATTTTTTTCCTTTTCTTTTCTTTTCTTTTTTTTTTGTCATGCTTGACTTTTATCCTTGTCCTGCTTGTCATTTTGTTGGAATTGCTTGACCAGTAGCAAGCCATAGGTCAAGTCCTGGGACTCCACTTGACATGTTCTAGAAGTATCTTACATCATGTGACAGTGTAGTATTAGCTTACATCACCTTATGGAAGAGAGACTCTTGAGAAGAAGATGCAATCTGTTATTACCTAGCTATTGGACAACCATCCAATGGCCATAAAAGCCTTCTACGAGCAAAAGCAAAAGAAGAGGGAGCAATAAATGGGAAACAAGCAGATTCTTCAGTTTACCTTTCTTTGAGTTGTGGGCTTCATCTAAATCTTGATCTCTTTTTTCCTCTATGCCTCTCCCCTTCTGGGATTGATAGAAATTCTCTTGTTTTGATGAAGAACTTTATTTCGAAGTATTTAAAAGGGGCATCTTTAAGTAGAAAAGTTATCTATGAAAAAAATAATCAATCAAATATTAACTGCCTATGCGACATCACGTGCATCTGAAGAAATGATCTAGTATTACTTAGCTATTGAACTAGCACAAACGCCTTCTACACCGATAGATGATTTTAAGCTTTATATTTAGAATAAAAGCAAAAGAAGAGGGAGCACTAAATGGAAAATAATCAGCTTTTTCACTTCACCTTTCTTTTTGGTTCCAGGCTTCACCTAAATCTTGATCCTTCTTCTTTTTCTTTGTTTGCTCCTCTCTCCTTCTAGGGTTGATAGAAACATGTTCATAAAGATGAATTATATTTTGGAGTGTTTGAAAGGGGCATTCAAAGTTATTGATAAAAAATAATCAATCAAATCCTAACTGCCGATGAGATGGCATGTGCATTTGCAAGTGCCTTACACTCGGATGGTGAATTACTGAATTTAATGTGCAGAAGGAAGAACTCTAAAGTCTGTCCATAGAAAACGAGTGCCACTTCATATTTATCATTGAATTGTAGCTTGACCGAGAACAAAGCATCTTAAGAGAGTAAGCCTTCTTAATGCATGTTAGCAAAATTAAATTTGTTGCGGGAACCTTTCAAGCAAGTGGTACTATTAGCTGTTAGCACCTCAAACTCCACATTCAGACATTCTTATTGCAGAAGAACAAAATCATATAGCAGTCACCATGAAATCTATTATAGTTAGAGAGACTAACAATGTTTTATAATTTGTATCTACTCTTAATCCTTTTGAAGTATCATTATAATATAATGCAGTACAAATTATGCCACTATTAAGCATATTAGTGGACATAGACTTTGTGCACACATGCTAGATTATAAGGTGCACCAAAACTATCACTAGACATGTGGATTGTTGGCTAACATTAAGGCCAAAAGAACTTTATGTTAGATGCACACAGGACTCACAAAATGGGAGGGCAAGGAGTGTGTGAAAACAACTCCGAGGACTTGGGAAGCCCTATGTCCTGGTGGAGTGGAGGAAACATCTATTAGGACTTGGAACCCAGTACCTTTGAGTCAACATGGCTGTGTTATTAGCCTTATGCTGTTTTCTATGTGTTGTTGCATGTACTTCCATGACCATCATTACAAAAAGCAAGTAGTGAAACAAGGAGCCAGCATGCATAAGACTTGGCTATAGTGGAGAGGTGCTATTTAAGCTCATTACCACTAATCAAAAGCTGCCTGTTACTTTGACATCTGAGAGGAACTAACTAATGTGCCAGTTTCTACAAGTAACACATTTAATTTGTAAGTTTGGAAGCAGCCTAACAAAGTCTTCATTCATGAAGTGTGAATTTTTTTTCAATTAAATGCATGGCTAAGACATTGCACTGAAATGAAAAGAGGGAAGCATAAAAGGACAACTAGAGAAAATACTATGACTTACAAATATGAATTGCTTAAAATTTTTGCCAAAATGGAGCTGAGTTTTTAGCAATGACATAGATGATAGTCTTTTAGGAATTGTATTGTTGTCTATGTTGAGAATTGACAAAGAATCAATCAGTGTGAGGATTGACAATCCATCTTTGTATTATGATTAGGGTGTGTTTGGTTTACGACTAGAATCGAAATTGGAATGGATGGGAATGGGAATGGCATACCCCTATGCATTTGGGTCATGACTGATATTATAATTGGAATGGGATTTGAATACTAGGGGAGAGAAGGGATTAGATTTTAGGGGATTGGGTCATTCCTATTTCCTTCTGGAATTGGAATTGGAATGGGACTCCTTCAAACCAAACGGCTAGAATAGGAGTCATTCATTTCCATTCCTATTTTAGAGTCCAAGTCCCTCCAACCAAACATGTCTTTAAAGCAACCACCAGAATGAACAATCATTCCCTTGGATTATAAACAAATATCAACTAGAGAACAATGATACCAAATATTGTGACAGCTTTAGTGACAAATGATGGATAAGTGGAAATGGAGAATTTGTTGAGCCTCAAGCATCAATGATTAGTATGTGTCCCAATGTTAAAAGAACACATTTCATCAAGTTTTATGTCAAAAGAACATGTGAATGCTGAGCCAACAGGGGAATACACATTCCCCTTTCCTTTCCTTTTCAGTTCAAGGTACATGAAAGGGAGGCTTCACTCTTGGTAGCTGGCTGTGCATGGGTGGACTTCATGTTATACATAGAGATGATGGCTGTTAAAATCACCATGGTGTTACAGTGTGCTGTAATACAGATATACGATAATATAACCATAATCTTAATTTACAGTTATACACTACCACTTATCTGCTTTTTGAAATCGAGCTTTGGAAAGGAGTTTGCAGAAGCATTCTAAAGTTCCTGAGTGCTAACAATACATAGACTACTCCTAAGTGCTTCATAATTTCATGTTGGTCATTTGTTGGAAAGAAAACGTAATACAAAAGAAATAAATCGAGAAGCTATGCTAGGTGATCCTCATAATGGACCCTTTGGCGTGATTGGTAAAATCTGACTGAAATTGTAGAAGTTTAGATAACTTCAAAGTCCCCCAAGAATATCATTGTTCATAAAGGATAAATACTGTCAGTCATAAAAGTGAAGATGCCTGAACCTTTTTCTAGCAGAAATTGTCCCTTGGTCCATTTCTGACCTTGTCATAGTCCCATTTTACCATAGAATTCTTAATCCTTCCCTTTGTGGTCTTCCCCGTAAGATCCTCAAGGTGTGGTGCCTCCACAGACTTGTTCCCCACTTTTGACATAGAAAAGAGTTTTGCACCAGAATATAAGCTGACGGGTGAATATGTGCAACTCTTTTATAAGGGATAAGTCATTGGAAGTACCTTTCATATAACAAATTACAAGAGACCTAAATTTCTAACTTGCTTCATTGTTTTTGGACAGATTGGCATTAGGGGCCTATAGGTTAATTTTTGACAGAAGGAGAAAAGCAGATCACCCATTTCCTTATCTTTATCAAAACTTAACCATGACACTGAAGTGCCTTCTCTATGTTAAGAATTCACAATGCTAGTTAGCCATATACTTAATTTGTCCCTTTTATTTTTAAATCTTTTGTTGGCATGTGCACTATGTGTCTGTATATTATGTAACTTGACAAGAATGATCTCACAAGATAATATCCATGCTTGTTCCAACCATCATGCAGTAATAGAAGTATCGGGACCTTCATACTTTTTGCTGCAGATATATGGTACCAGCAGTGCAAGCTGGTCCTCTTGTTTTAAGTATGTTAGCTTGCAATGGCAGTATACTGATTGTGATGCAAGTGTAGAATAATTATCCATTTCAGTTGATCTAGGCTTTGAAATGTAATTGCAAGGTAATTGCATTATAGATACATGTGCAGTGCATATACATGCATGCATGCATGTGTGTATTTAAGAAACATCAACTTTATGCACTTTAGGCTTCTAAGCACCTGACATTTTGAGCAACTGTTTCTTTTCTGCAATTTAATGCTATAGCTGTTACCTTGCCAAATTCCTTATCAAACTTGCAACTATATTTAATGCTGTAGTGGTGACAAGCTGCATGTGTGTATTTGAAATGCCATTTCTGTTCCTGTTTGGGCACCTGTGTATCATTCAGATTGCTGAATCCATATTCATATGACTTTTTGGCAGTGCAAAAATGAGGAGGAAGTAGTTGCAGTTATTGCTCATGAACTTGGACATTGGAAACTCAATCATACAATGTATTCTTTCATTGCTGTTCAGGTAATCCTTTTAGCGATTCGTTATAACTTCTGCACTATATAATTTCTAATCATGCTTCCTAGAATGTATAAGTTTCATGTTCAGAAGTTGGATATAATATCCTTCCAAGTCTATATACTAACCTTTAGGTGATGTTAATGCATGGATGGATACTAGAATGAAGTCATGCACCAGGCTTGCAATTATCTAGTATCAAATTCATATCAAATTCCTTGATCCTTCCATGTGCAAACGCTGGTATCCATTGTTTTAGTAGCTTTGGTAGGCAGGTACATAAATCTCTACTATTTACTGTAGAAGTGCATTAAAGAGGTATGCACACACATAACACATACATGCATACGTACATACAGGTACTTACATGCATATATACATGCACACATACGTCCATACATGTATACATGCATGTGTTCATGCATAAATACATGTATGTATATATTTGGCTATGAGTCTTGAGAGGCACTGGGTTTTAGAATTCAAGAAAATGCAAATTTACTATATTTATATGAACTAAAAAGCAGTTGAAGACTGAAAATTTGTATTGTTGGGTGGAGTTAATTTTTCATTGTTGAACAGATTCTTACACTTTTGCAATTTGGAGGATATACTCTTGTAAGGAATTCAAAGGATCTCTTTGAAAGTTTCGGCTTTGATACTCAGCCAGTACTTATTGGTCTCATCATCTTTCAGGTACCTCCTTGTTACTTGCTGTTCTATTTATAAGTAAAGATATCATCGGCATCCTTCTCTTTGTTCTTCTTTGTAGATTCAGTTCTACATGCAAATTATTTTTATCAGTATATGTTTCTTTATTTAGTTGCTATCAGAAGTTATTTTTACGGCCTTTCACATCTACCAGTGCACATCCTTTTCATTGATGATATTTCTTTGTGGACACATAATATAATGGTTATAAATTCTTGATGTACTAGATTAAATGAGTGAAAGATTTTTCCCCTTGAACATGGATTGTTGGATTTTTTCAATGTCACATGACTCTTTATGTTGGGTCAGCTGAAAGTTATGAATTTCAAAATTTTACTTGTGATGCTGTAATATTGATTGAAATGCCTTGTTGTTATCAAGATTTTCACTCTCAGTACTGGACTTTGTACCAGTCGCTTGCTAGATTGGTCAGTTCGGTACGGTACACCTCTAATACCAACATAATGTATCATGCTACAAGCGAGATAACAGCTGTAGCAATGTTTCTTTGCAGTATTGTGTCAAGCCTCCATAGTGCAGCAGTACCTTGTTGGGTCTGTGTGGTATGCATGGTATTAAGCAGTATGGTTTTTCTGTAGAAAACTTTGGTTATTTATCAAAGAAAGCTGGATTATCATTCCATCATGCTGGAAAGGTGCTATATTGTTGATTGTTGGTTCCGAGACAGAGAGAGAGAAAGAGAGAGAGCGAGAGAGAGAGAAGGGGGAGGGATTCTGTCAAATTAATCAGATTCAAGGTTCTACTTTCTTACCACTTATCCTTGCGGCTTTTCTTAAGCAACAAATCCAATATGTTGAATTTTCTGTCCTTTTTATATGCCTTGCACTAGACCAGCTCCCACATGATGAACACCCTGCCCTTTATCAGACCCAACCACTGCCATGCCCACCCTTGCCTTCATCTGTTCACTCAATCTACCACCATACTCCATTTCCATCCCACTTTTTCCATTTCTATACCACAACCATCTTTCTCCAACCACTACTACCATCCATAATATCAGATCCCTTACTACTAGTTCATCTACCCATCCCAACCGAAGCTCACATGCTGGCAACCTTTCCTTATTTTCCATTCTTGTACTCTAGAACTATCATCGGTCTTCTTTGGCTTCCTTGCCCGCTATAGTTGCCTAGCCCCTTCTATAGATCCCCAGCATTTGTTGGTGTCGCATAATGGTCTGTTGGGGATGATTATGTCAGTTGCCGCAATCGCAATTGTTGTCACTGAAGCACACAAATATCCTCCATTACCCACCTCTTTATATGCATTCCTTTCCCTAACTTTTCTGAACCATCTGCAGTTTTCTTAAGCAACAAAATCCAATATGTTGAATTTTCTGTCCTTTTTTATATGCCTTGCACTAGACCAGCTCCCACATGATGAACACCCTGCCCTTTATCAGACCCAACCACTGCCATGCCCACCCTTGCCTTCATCTGTTCACTCAATCTACCACCATACTCCATTTCCATCCCACTTTTCCATTTCTATACCACAACCATCTTTCTCCAACCACTACTACCATCCATAATATCAGATCCCTTACTACTAGTTCATCTACCCATGCCAACCTAAGCTCACATGCTGGCAACCTTTCCATATTTTTCCATTCTTGTACTCTAGAACTATCATCGGTCTTCTTTGGCTTCCTTGCCCCCTATAGTTGCCTACCCCCTTCTATAGATCCCCTGTATTTGTTGGTGTCGCATAATGGTCTGTTGGGCATGATTATGTCAGTTGCTGCAGATGGTTCAGAAAAGTTAGGGAAAGGAATGCATATAAAGAGGTGGGCAATGGAGGATATTTGTGTGCTTCAGTGACAACAATTGCGATTGCGGCATAATGGGAGATGAGAAAGAGGGAGAAAGATGAGCCAAAATGAGTAGAATGAAAAGGTTGCCGGGTGGAGGGTTGTAGAACAACGTTTATTGTATTGTGTCTTTTGGATCGCGTGATCTAATGGCCTTTGGGTCCCATATTTGCTTGGCAAATGCATTCTTTTTGTCCTCGTGCTGGCTGACTGAAGTGTTCCTTCTGGTAGCAGGACCAAATAATTATCAGTGTTAGCTGTGACTACTCATTGTCTTATCTCACAACTAATCTTAGAATTATCCTTCCAAAGTATCCCAAGTCAATACTGTACTCTTATAGTCTGTAATTTAGCATGCCTCATTTTCAATTGGCAGTTGGTGCTAAGGTTCTCTTTGTATATTCTAAAGTGAATTTAGTATTCTCTGTGAATAGTTTCATGCCTTTCTATATCTTTTGTTGACTTGTCACTTGTTTGTCAACAAAAATGCTGTGTGAGTTTCTAAGCAAATGCAGCTTGCTGGTTTGAAGAACATGTTATGGTAGTCCTGTTCAATGTTATTCTAATCCTATGGTTTTGATTTGCAGCATACTGTCATACCCCTCCAGCACCTTGTCAGCTTTGGTCTCAATCTTGTCAGCAGGGCTTTTGAATTTCAGGTATTTTCTGGTCTAACTTTCTTTTGCATCATATCTCAAATCTGTGCAGCAGCTGGATTTAGTTCTCAGACAGGCTTGCGGTACTTGGTTATCATATTTACACCAACTCATGTGACTAATATGCTTTCCAGGCTGATGCTTTTGCAAGAACTGGGGTATGCTGCAGCACTTCGAGCAGGCCTTGTGAAATTACAGGTTTTTTTTTATTTATTTTGTTTGCTTCAGTTAAAAATTAATTACTTCCAAATGATCTAGCACCTGGACCTCTTGTACACCATGACAGTCAAATTGCTATCTTTCAGTTATTTCCTGCTCTTCTAACTGTGCTATGCAACCATTCTTGTTGAACAAGGACTAGGAGTGCAGGTGGACTGATTCACTTTCCAAATATGGATTGAATTTGGATTACTAAATTCCTAATCCAATCCCAAACTGACCAAACTATTGCAAAAGCAGGATAATATATATTTCAGAACCCTCATTGAACATAAGAAATTAGTTTCTTTTCAATTATAATTACTCAATAAATTGTGTTTTCCATCATACATATATGGCTATCACTCAAAACTTATGTAGAACATGTTTTGATAATGTATACATTTTGCTTACTATTATTTAATTATGGCTTGTGTTTTGAATAAAATTTGACCTGAAAAATCCGTTGGATTGATAAAATTAATATTATTCCTGATACAATCCAAAGGGAATTGGATTGGGTTTAGGTTCTGTTGTTTGACTAGATTCATGATATGGATTGTATTTGGGTTTGTGCTCATCGCTGATCCAACCTGGTCTGCTTGCAGCCCTTACAACGGGTCTTTTTTTTTTCTTTTTTTACTGAGCTGTCATTTGGTGGTCCTTCAAGGGAGTTAATATTTATTCTGGACATGATGGTCATGCTCATATCATGGGCTAACTGGATGCTCTGATTTTATTATGTGGACCTAAAGTAATCACATATTGATTGTTCATCTATTTGTCTTCGGTGGGGAGGACAATCTTTTCAGTTGTAGACTTGGAGATTTTCTTTATAATTTTCCACATGCTTTGTCCATTTGAAATTATTTCTTATTAAAAAGTTAGGCATTGGTGTTGTTCAGTAAAGCTTTGTCTTATAAATTGTCACTCAAAAATGATCAGAAATCCTTATGCTGAACCTTGTAATTTTACCATTTAATTTAATCTTGCATTGTTATCATGGAGTTTGTCTAGGCAGTGCATACATGCAATGTATGTATGCATGTATGCATACAATACATACATACGTACGTGCACGCGCGCACGAAGCTGTCTTATAAATTGTCACTCAAAATGATCGGAAATCGTTATGCTGAACCTTGTAATTTTACCATTTAATTTAATCTTGCATTGTTACCATGGAGTTTGTCTAGGCAGTACATACATGCATACGCATATATATGACACACATAGATACATACATACATACATACATATAAATATGTGTGTGTGTGCATGTGCATGTGCATGTGAGTGTGTGCAGTACATACATGTATTCATGCGTATATATGTGTATTTATATATTATGTGCATATGTGTGTGTGTGTGTGTGTGTGTGTTTATATACATATACATACATAGATACATAATACATGCATATACATGTGTGTGTGTGTGTGAGTGCATGCATGCATTCATGGGCACATATACATATACATGAGGGTGAAAGATATCTCAGATTGAGCCCCAAGGATGTATCAAATTGTATTTTAAAGAACGGGAAGAATTTAAATTTTAACAGATTTTCATGGAAGTTTTTCATTCTCCAACAGTTGGACAAATAAAATTCTTAGCAATCTCGACCACTTAAGACAAAACAATAGTGATAAGGTTATTATTTCTCATGTTTCATTTTCAAGTTTAAGTATATTTTATAAAACATTCACGTGTTTTTAGTTGTTACTAATTGTTCATGCAATAAATTCTGTGTGTGTGTGTGTGTGTACATAGACATATATATGAGGGTGAAGGATTTCTCAGATTGAGCCCTGAGGATGTATCAAATTGAATTTTTAAAGAAAAGGAAGAATTTACAAATTTCCACCGAAGTTTTTCATTCTCTAACAATCAGACAGATTAAATGCTTGGTAATCTCTACCACTTAAGGCAAAATAATAGTGATAAGGTTATTCTTTGCCATTTTCATTTACAAGTTTAAGTATATTTTATTGAACATTCAAATATTTTATTTGTTATTGATTATTCATACAATAAATTCAATGTGCATGCTGCAGGCATGCTCAAACATTGTTCTACATAAAATTATTAATGGTACAAAACTTTGTGATATAAATGGTAGTTGATTAGAAAGAATATTGAGTGGCTTATGATTAGTCTGTTTCTTGGGCAACACTCTGTGTTAGGTTAGGTCTATCACATCGGGTTGCTTGAGCAACTTGACAACTATGTTTTCATGCCTAAAGGACTTTCACAGGCTGCTCCTTGGGTGCATGAGTTTAGATTGCAACTAATAAAATTGGTCTTGGGCAACACTGTTAGTTTAGGTCTATCACAGCGGGTTGCATCTTGGATTGTAGGCAACTCTGTGCCATTTCTTAGAGAATTGTCTTCCTCTGACAAGTAATTGAGCCTTTGCTCAATCATTCAAATGAGCCTTTTCCATTTAAAGTTATGCCCCATAGGGTCATCTCAATTTTGCTAGGCTCTTTGGTCTTAATATTCATGTGCGTTGGCATTATTATTAGTTGAGAGAAGGTTCATTTACAAATTACCAACATCAACGTGTATGTGCCAACTGGCTTAGTTCGTGAAGGCTTGTGTTAATCCAAGAACCTGCTCCCTCCCTCTGATTTCTATCAGGCTCCACCGTTGATGCTTTTGTTTATCAAAATACTTTTTGATAAGATTTTTTTCTTTTTTGGGTTGGGTT
>KE504653.1:1139864-1164066 GCA_000441515.1 Elaeis oleifera | reverse complement strand
TATATATATATATATATAATTTAAATTATCTAATTTTTGATTATTGGATAGGTTTTAAATTATACAAGCGTATAAAAAGATAGTAGATCATATTCGACGGTTCGAATCATTGATGTTAGACTTTTATTGTTCAATCATGATCTAACCATTCTTTCTCTCTCTCAATTATATACTCTCCTTTGATCTACTTTTGATGTAATGTCGCAAGACACAAAAACTTATTATCAAAAAAGAGGGAAAAAAAGAACTTCAGATCGGAAAGAATTCATTTTGGCATTATTTCATAATATGATATAGAGATCAGGGGCTATGATGCTAGAAATCTGTGCTTGGTAACGATGTCTTAACATGAATTACTGGTCTACAATCACTACTCTCTAGCATTATATTTTCCTTCTAATATAAATAAAACTTTTGGAGCTTGATTTTTATCACAAAATTCCTACCCACTCCACCAATTCCACAAGATTTGTGGAAAATGAAGTCGGGCAGTGATGCTTGTTCGCTTGCATTTTATCAAAAAAATATTGGAGATGAAAAAAAGAGTAATATCAAATTTTGGACTTTTAAGTCAAATCTAAATAATACGTTTTTTCGAAAAGAAACCATTATGTATTATTGTAATAGATAGAGGCTTTTATTTGCATGATTCAATCTCAGGATATGTTTTTTGATAATAGACTAATAATTAGCAATTATTGCAATGGCTTTTATTAACTAGTAAACTGGAAATAAGGGAGCATCTAAGATAAATGATGATCTTATTTGCTCGTGTTCGTTCAATTATTAGAATGTTATTTTATGAATTGATATCAGTTAAATTTGAAAAATCATTATAATTATATGTTATTGGGTTTAAAAATTATTTTGATATTATATTGTATATCACAGAAAGAGAACAAAAACGTATTGTTAGTAATTCTATCCCCCAACCCTTCCCTCCACCCACACCCCGCGCCCCGCACCTTCACCAAACCCAAAAAGGTCGAGAGAGATTTAAACAGCAACCAACACGGCTTGAGTTTTCTTCATCGACATGATGTCTACTTGTGGACCCTTTTTTTTCGGTAAAGTACTTGTGGACCAATCGATGAAAGGTTATCAATACATTCATTGTATCCTTACCCCATGAATTCTTTCATTACCCTGTTTGTTTATTTTGGATTCACTACATGTGCTTAGTATATAATTTGCATAAAGAATTTACATAGAAATTTTGCAAGAAAAGAATAGATAAACAATATATACTTGAAGATTTCTCGATAATTTTGCTTTTGGGTTTATATGAGGCAGGTGATACTAATAACAGGTTATTTAGCTGCGGCCCCTACTTTAGACTAGAAATTTGTCTCCTAGGTTTTATCTATTTTTTGATATTTAGTCCCTTCTTTTGTTAGAGGCCAATTATAACATTAATTGTCCAGCAAATCCTTGAAGACCTCTGTTTGCACCCTTCTCCAGTTGTTCTCAAATCCCAATTGTCCTCAGCCCATCTCTCGTGTTGAACTGTGTACTTTACATCCTTTTATGTGTAACATTCGTCTCTGTGTGTATAATCAGACCTCCACACACACACACGCACGCACGCACGCACACATAAGTATAACCATTGCGCAATTTTTCACAATTATACATAACGTGGCGTGGTCTTGTACCAAGCTATATATATGATTTTCATTTTTCTGTGCACATGTACTTATAAATAAAATTAGACAATATAATTTTCTGTAACTTTTGATAATCCTCATTTGTGTATAACTTTTCAGAAAGAGATCTAATATAAGTTTTTTCATATTGGTTGTGTACAACTTTCATCCCACTGTGCATAATATTCTTATTTGTCTATAGTTTAAAATAATAAAAAAATAGGCAAAATCTATAAAAGAAGTAAACAGGAAAAAAAAATAAAGATAAAAATAGATCGAATAATATTTATTTGGATTCATTGTTGTATTCGATCTATCCAAATATCAATAAAAATTTGAGCATCTGGCTAATATTTATATCCATATCCATAGTCATCAGAGAAAAAGGATATAGATACAGATAGAAAATTATCCAATCCATATATAAACATTCGATTTTATTTATAATCTTATTAAATACTTATAATTTTAAAAATATATAATCATATTAATATAATATTAATTTGATTTATTATTTATTTAATAATATTTTTGATTCTATGATCATAAAATTTAATTAACCGACTTATATCCTATTTATATTAATACAATTTTATATTTGATTAATATCCATATTCATATATATATTTATCAAATAAAATAATATAGATATAGATATATTTGTATCCGAACTGTATCCAATCTGGTTTGCGGCATAGCGGGAAGGGATTTGAGAATTACAGGTTGTGCAAGGTATTTTTGTTATATAGTTCCAGGATTAGCTAATTAAGACTAAACATTGCAAAAACTGGGAAAATAATTCTCAAGCAAGGACGGGAATACCGGTAGTCTACCAGTCTGTAGTATAACGGAATACAGAGCCTGCGACGCCGTTATACCGACCCTAATTTTTACAATGCTCGGGATCGCCTTCTTCCTGCCTGCATCCAACTCGACACGGAAGAAGTTCTAAATTACAAATAACATCCATTTCGCTTCCCTTGAACAAATCCAATGCCACCTATCTCTTTGCAGATCCCGCCTTCTCCTTCTCACCCCCATTCCCGAGCTCTCTCTCCCCCAAGCAACCTCTTCCTCGACTCGGCTGCCGCCGTCCATCTCCTCAACTCCTCCGCCGCCCAAAGAGATCTGAGGCTTACCACCTGCCTCCATGCTGGCCTCCTCAAGTCTGGCCTCCATTCCAACGTCTTCGTCGCCAATTCCCTTCTGGACGTCTACTCCAAGTGTGGCCGTCTGGACTGCGCCACAAAGCTTTTCGACCGAATGCCCCAAAGAGATGTCATCTCCTGGACCTCCTTGATATCCGGTCACTGCCACGATGGAGCAGCTCATGCCGCTGTCTGTGTCTTCTTGAACATGCTGTCAGAAGAAGCAGCCCCTCTTCCTAATGAGTTCACCGTTGCGGCTGTCCTTAGGGCTTGCGCGCTGCTAAAGGACGAGAAGTTGGGGAGGATGATGCATGGTTTCCTTATCTCTAATGGGTTTCTTGGGGATAACTTTGTACTTAACTCCCTGATTGATACTTACTCGAAGTTAGGGTCGATAGCGAGCGCAGAGAAACTTATTAATGGGTTGAGCTGCAGGGACGTGGTTTCTTGGACTACGGTGATCTCAGGTTGTGTCCTCCATGGGATGTTTGAAAAAGCCTTGGTTTTGTTTAGCACGATGTTGGAAGACGGCATTCGACCAAACGAGGTGACCATGTTGAGCATCATTCAGGCTTGCTCGTTGATGAGAGATTCAGGTTTATTTGGTTGGGTTCATGCTTTGGTTACAAAATTGGAGCTGGATAGCAATGATTTGGTGGTAAATTCTCTTGTGGAGATGTATGCAAAGAATGCATTTGTTGCCGAGGGATAAAGATGTTCTTCGGATTCTATTTTCCAAATGGAGATGTCTGTTCTGATCCTGATGTGGTTGGCACCCTTGTCCATGGTTGCTCACATTCAGAATCCTTGGAGCATGGGAAGGAGATCCATGCATACTTGATTAAGATGAATTACTTCCCGTGCACTATAATTGAGAACTCCCTCATGGGTATGTATGCAAAGCACGAGCAAGTTGAGTCAGCCCATTTGATCTTCAGAAGAATGGAGAACAGAGATATAGTATCTTGGAATACAATGATCTCATGTTTTGTGAAGCATGGAGGCATTGTAGAAGCTTTGCAACTTCTCAGTGAAATCCATGGCCCAACTGCAGGTGCGCTGGTGCCTGATCATGTAACAATGTTGAGTTCAATACAAGCATGCTCTGAGATAGCATCACTCCAACAAGGCCAGATACTACATGGATATGTGATTAGATCAGGCTTTGATCATGATGTGTTTATCTGTAATGCTCTCATAGACATGTATGCAAGATCGGGCAGGATAGACTTATCCGAGCAGATATTCAAAGAGATGGATATAAGGGATCTTGGCTCCTGGAATTCAATGATTGCAGCTTATGGGATCCATGGAGATGGAAATTCAGCTCTAAAGGTTTTCATCGAGCTTAAGAACAGGGGAAGACATAAACCAAATGGTCTAACATTTGTTAGTATTATTTCAGCATGTGGTCATTCGGGATTGACAGTGGAAGGCTATGAGTGCTTCAAGAGCATGCATAGGGACTATGGAATTGAGCCAAGCATGGAGCATTATGCTGCGGTAGTGGACCTTTTGGGGAGGTCTGGGAAGCTCGATGAAGCACTGGAATTCCTTAAAATTATGCCCATTAAGCCTGGACCATCAGTGTGGGGATCTCTTTTGGGTGCTTGTGGGCTTTATGAGAATGTTGAGGTTGCAGAAAGAGCTGCGAAGGAGCTTTCCATTTTGGAACCAGATGGAAACGTCTGGAGGGTGGCATTATCAAATGTGTATGCGGTGGCTGGAAGATGGGAAGATGTGGCAAGGTTGAGAGCTGAGATGAAGAGAGAGGGATTGAGAAAGGAGGCTGGATGGAGTTATGTTGAGGTAGGAGGCGTCGAGAGCTTTAGGTTCATAGTGGGGATACAAGACACCCACAAACTGAAAGGATTTATGAAGTATGGCATAGTATCAAGGAGCACATGTTAGATGCTTGTGCAGGGGCAGTTTAATGGAGTTGGATGGTAAGAACTAAGGTGTTTCGTGCAATCAAGTTTTGTAAAATTTAATGAAGAATTTAAACCAAACATTGTCAAAGTCCTTTATCATACTAATGATGGGAGAGGAAAGTGGTTTGCTGATTGAAGAAATGAAGATTGTGGCGGAGAAAGGATGATTGAACAAATGAAGATTGTGGTGGAGAAAGGAACAGATGGCACCATTGAGGTAGAGGGGCGGAAAGACACATGTTAAGAAAGGGAGACTATAGGCGCAGCGATATATTATGACTTAAAAGAATACCTAAGAAGGATAAGAGAGAGCTTTGATCACCATCCTCGGAAGCAGATCACCATCCAGTCTACATGAAGAATTAAACGAGTTCCACTTCCAGTTTGGACAGTTTTGAAAGTATAGGTCACGTAAATTCAGATTCAAGCATCTTCATTTTTTTGTTCACGAATATGTCTAAATGTTACATAGGTTCGCCGGTATTTTTGTTGAGAAGTTGGCGGTTTATTCCTTGTCTTTGTTTGCTTCACCACCATGCATGCATCGTTGTAGTGACTAGTGAGCTCTGTAGAACATTTTGATTTGCGTCCATTCTCCAGCCAAGCTGATGCTGCCCTGAGGTGGATTTCGTTTAGCGGACCTGTTGTCTGCAATAGCTTGGTGGTTTTTGGATGGTTGCGTTAGAAGCAATTTATGGTCATTGACAATGCTAGATGTCAATCATGGTCAGAGGCTTGACTGTTCTATTCTATCGTGGATAGGTAGTCATTTAAGATGGCAAATTGTTCAACATTGAGAAGGATTTCATGGCCCAGACCAAAGACCCATGGATCACGACTGCTGCATTCATTTCCACGCCGCCGCACGACGAAATAAGCCTATCCAACAACTAGAACGGATATAGCCTATGGAGAAATTATTAGATGGGTCAGGTCCAGTGGACCGGTCCAAATCTTCGGGGAGGTGTATAATGATGAATTCTCATCCTTTTTTTTGATCTTAAATAGTGATAAAATATTTATAGAAGATGAGAAAAAAAAGAGAGAAAAAAAAGAAAAGATCTTTATTATCTCTATTTCGATTTCATTCAATATACCTCAGAGGTTACGTATACTATTATAAATGAAAAATAATAACCATTGATATAGAATCAGATTAACAAAAAAAAAAGAAATACAGAATAATATTAATAAAAAAATATTATCGAATTGTATCAATAAAAAAATATTATAGATGATCATTTAGAATTATGTGATTATTTAAATTATTTAATAAATAATTTAATAAAAAATTTTGATGAGCGACTATTGAACTGGTCCGCTGGATTTGATCCATCTAATGGCTTCTCTAGCCTACACGGCATGACAACTAGTTCATTATCCACTTTCAAAGAAGTCTTGTTGTGCCAGTATGACCGTACATGCAATCAATTACAACTGCATGCTTCATTTATCACGCATGTATCTGGGTAAACCACCATAGAAACCAGCATCATGGTTGGCTGCGTGCACGCATCTCGTGTAGGCAATAATTTGGTGGACAGATATCCAGTGAGCTGTCTTCGTGAGGCAATTTCGCTGCGTGGATCTGGAATTGTAAAGGATCAATGGATTTAAACAGTGGCTCTTGGACAACTGCAAGTCTCTGTGGCTCATGGCAATATGTCGGCTAATAGCAGTGCGAAGGTTCCCTTCGTGTACTGTCCATTCTCAGATCAACCAACAGAGTACTTCGTGCACCTAATTATTATTGCGGAGTCCCTGTCATTATTGTTTGGGTATATATCATCCGGATCCGTTGTATTTCTTCTCTGATTCTTTTTATGACTTTTCTCCACAGCAGCGTAGGCGATGGCATCTCTTTTCCAGTCTCGTGTTGGGCTCTTGCAAGCCCTCATCCCGTTATTTTGTTATTCCAATAATTCTCATTTATTAATTTTAATACAAACTCGTTTTTCTTGAGATTCTAATTTCTTAGATTTTTCACATGCCCCGAATTAAGGAATGATTTCGTATATATTGACTACAGAATTATTGCCAATTTTATGCTTCTGTTTTCCTTGTTTCCAGCAAGCTATTTTTTATAATATATCTGTCCTACCGAAAAAAAAAACAAAACAAGTTGTTATCTATAGAGCTTTAACTTGATTGTTGATAAGGAGAAAAAGGTAGTAGTTCGTGCCAAGGGCTGGCTAACAGAAGTAGTTCATTTCATGTTTATTTATTCATCTCTTGTTTGCGTGTGAATGAAGCATGCTTGCAGATACTATTTTCCTGAGCAACGAACTGCTTCTTGGAAAACTATCAAAATGGAACAATTTATATATCCAAAAATATGGAACCAGGTGGGGCATACATAGCAATACGTTTCAAAAACATGGGGGAAACATATGGGAAATTTAACCAAATATTTAAATTAAAGGAGCCATTATTAACTAGTTCTGCTTGGGAGGGAAAAAATGCAAGAGCTAAAATATGGTTATCAGATCATTATGTTTTCCTCTGTTTTTGATAAAATATTTCCTCGTGTTTAACATTAACCTTTCCCACGTTCTAAATTAAAAATTCTGCTTAACGTTGTTCTCCCACTTCTAGACTGCATATCACTTCTCACAACAATTTCGAAAGTTACAACTACGGAACAAAGTAAACATACTTAATTGTTATTATTCCATATTGTAAGTTTCCCATATCACAAAAAGGTGACCAAAGGTTAGTGTCATCCTTCCTAGCACTTCTTGCCTCCATGGAAGTTTCCTTTACATGTTATCCGGCATAATGTAAAAAGTAATTTTGTTGCTTGCTACAATCTTTTATGACTTCAGTGAGACAATGAAGCTGCCCTGCCAATAATTATCTATTATTTTTTTTCTTACTGCATGTGGTAAAATGTAGGTGTTGATGTCTTGGAAGAGATTAATAAAGAACTATCGACTTCTCTTTTAAGGGAAAGCCATAAAAAAATAATATAGAAAAAAAAAAACATTGACTTAGTGTTATTAATGTTTGTTTAGGATTAAAAAGAAACCATTGACTTAATGTTATTTATTGTTTGTTTAGGACATAGTTTCATATGATTAAGTTAATTGTTAGATGTATATCACTGCAATTACATCACAACAAGATGATAACTGCATCGCCGAAATGATTCCCTGCTACGTTTCTTCATTAACATACTGGTGACTCGGGGGTATCGGCATTCACATGTAGTACAAATTTATCTTCTTGATTTAATGATGTGCATTAGGAGTCACAACAAAATGATTGCAGCACCCCCCCCACCGATTCCCAAGGATTCTTCTTACATCAGTATTATGATCGCCAGTTGTGATGGACAACAAACACCGGCTACCGGATTGGGAATTTCTCGTGAGCATCATCCAATCATGAAAATTTGAACCTAAAAGCTCTGGGACCGCAGTTTGGAGATATCTTCAATCTCCATGTTTGCATGAAATATCAAAGCCGAAGTTTTCCATAAAACTACTGCTCTCACTTTCTGTCTGGCAAAGTGCCAATGGGCTAATGGACAAGTCTTATCAACGACAGTCCCATCATTTACGTGCTCTTCTTTTGTCTGTTTATTTTATCTTTCCAGTTGGTCATTATGCGCTTTAATATCCTCAACCGAATTAGATCTGGAACTTCCACCTCTTTTTTTTTCCCTTTCTTGCCAGCCTAGCATCTTTCACCTTCTACTGTCACAGGACCAATGTGGGACTGCCTGCCACTAGAATTTCACCCATTTGATCTTAATTTATCCACTACCCGTTGAAATGTCTTCACCTCCCTGTTCAAACCCACCAGTTGTACCCAAGGAGCATCACGTGATCGCATTTATCTAGGTTGTTTTATATTTAAAGAACCGGTCTTGCGCTCTTGTCCCATATGTACTGTGGAGTGTACTGTGGAGTCTCCTGATGCATTGCCAACTTTATTTAATAATTTTGGAGTACG
This sequence comes from Elaeis oleifera, assembly GCA_000441515.1. Taxonomy (NCBI): domain Eukaryota; kingdom Viridiplantae; phylum Streptophyta; class Magnoliopsida; order Arecales; family Arecaceae; genus Elaeis; species Elaeis oleifera. The sequence goes on along the minus strand of KE504653.1, from coordinate 1,155,384 downwards.
ATACCGTTATGCATTCTAACGCATCCATCACAAATTAGGTCGAATCATCGTTGGAAAGATGTTCATCCAGCAGCCTCGACTGTAGTTCTGGGGCCTGAAACTGTGGGATGCACCATGAGTCGCAACATATATAGAGAAAAAGGTTTCCAAGCACATGTTCTGATGGTGTATTATTAACCTTTCCACTGAACCACGAGAAGAACAAAGAAGTTTGTGAGAAATGGAATTACCTTGCATAATAGCCAATCTTCAGAAAGGTTAACCAAGGATGGTGAATGGCTCCGGAAAATATATATTTCAAGAAAGGCGACCTAAATATACTCTCTCTGCCAAGGCTGACTCAATTATATTTGACACAATGAAAGGGAAGGTGCTTATGCTTGTAAAGTAGATCGACCAATATTATTCCGAGGATTAATACAGAGGGTGCGGTGAAAATGCTAATCATTTGGTTAATTTAGGCCAATAAAGCAACCATGAACGGATATGATCCAAGCAAGAAATACAACTGGATTTTAAATGTAGAAGACCCAGGGAGACACAACATGTGAGCACACATGCAGCCAATTATTTATGAAGGTATTCAGGCATCAAAGGACCAACTCAGTTCGAGGAAATGAGGCATAATCAGAGAAGCCATTATAAAACCCAGTGGCAATGGAACCACATGAAGAAGCTCATTGTAATTAAAAAAAAAAAAAATTACAAATCAAACAGCATGTACTTGGTGATCTGATCTGCGAAAGCAAAGCAATGACTTGTTAAGGGTTCATCTATATTCTATATTACAGCTATAAATGATCTCTCTTGAAATGAGCGCACAAAAGGACCACTTGCAAGCAAGAGACGAAACCATGAAGGACATTTTAGGTCCCAGTGGTGAAGAGGCTCCAAGAAGAGAAGATCGTAACAAAAGAAAATTCGAGTCAGACAACATGTACTCGTAGATACAAGCTGAAAGATATCATCGAATATTATTTCACAAATGGATGTCCTCGAAAAGAAATCATTTTCCCAGCATGGTGCCGAATGCAAGATGAGAATGTAATATTTTTTAAGCGGTCAAGAATGGAAGAATTCCATTATTGTTTCAGATTTACAATCTCAAATTGTCGGGCACCTACATGGTCCTGTCATCGCCACCCTGTCTGATGGTCATGCCTGCGGAAGCTTTCCTCCTCTCTTTGGCTGTACCTATCCAATGACCGAGAAGATGCTTCTCGCGCAAGTTTACGATCCTGTGACAGGGATTCAGAAACAAAGTGGGATCAAGCAGTGAAATGATTTAAATGATAGCCAAAGCAAAGTTTTTTGAGTATTCTATTGCAATTGTTTGTGTGGAATATGAGTTGGGTCAGATTCATGAAGATAGATCATACATCGCGAAATAGCAAATCATCCATTTCAAGCATGTGGATCACATGTCCCATTTTTGGTCGTTTTGCCGCATCAGGGTCGACACACCGCAGGGCAACCAGAAGTGCCCGTTTGAGTGCTTTGGGAGATGGTTTCTCAGGCATCTTAGGATCCACAACCTGCTCAGCTTTCCTGTCTCCGACCATGATCTTCAACCATTCAACCAGATTCACCTAAGAAAGAACAATACAAAAGGGTCAAATTTAGCTCAGTTGTCTAATCAACAATAAGATTTTTCTTTCCTAGAGTATTTAAACAGATGATAGCTTGGACAGATCAGTCTGGTGGAAGAAAGCAACCTCTGCAGGTGGTTTTGTGTAATCCACAGGGGCTCTCCCAGAAATGATCTCCATGATAAGCACCCCAAAGCTGTAAACATCACTTCTCTCATTCAGCATCCCAGTGCTAGCATACTCAGGTGCCACATAGCTGCAATAACCAATTAGAATAAGGTCTCATAAATCTCTAAACGCCACAAGGAGAATGTAAACATATTGATTAGGAATTCAAACTAACCCAAAAGTCCCCATGACGCGAGTTGTTACATAACTCCTCTCGGAACACAGGAGCTTGGCCAGACCAAAGTCAGACACCTTTGGATTCCACTGCTGGTCAAGTAGTATGTTGCTGGATTTGACATCACGGTGGACAACCTTTGGTTCAAGCCCCTCATGAAGATAGGCCAACCTGTAAGCCATGTCATCAATATCTTAAGATTGATGGTTCAGTCTGACAGCTCAATTGAACTTGAGAAAAAATAATTGCATGCTTATGACAGAAAAGTTTGCTGGCAAAAGGGAGCACCATAAAGTGTAATAACTGGATTGGCTTAATTAGCTATATATAGATATTAAAAGACAAAAATAGGCTATCATTTAGAAAAGGAGGCATGCTTTATGTACCCAACTGTGTAGGTTTTTCTCACCTAAATGCAGCATGAAGCACACATCCTTCCCCTCTTATGTGCAAGCCCCATATGATATACAATCTTGGTCTTTGAGGCTTATGCCTCATGTCATTATGACTATGAGTGCAATGCCTCGTCATTGTGACTGTATGTGGTAAGCTAGCATATTAAACAGTCTTTCTGATATTTCTTATAAAATGCTCATAGTTAACAACCCTCTCATCAATTTAGACTATTTTTTCAGTATATTGGCAGTGAGCTTCCTCTGTTAATTTCTATACACAAAATTTTTGCAGGAAAAATTTCTGTTGCTAATTTGATTCCCTCATCCAAGAGAAACTGAAACAAATATCATGGAAGAAATGATGTACCCTTTTGCTGTTCCCAGTATTATCTTCATCCTGATATCCCATGTTAGCGGACTCACAACTCCGACATCCCCATGAAGCCACTGATCCAGATTGCCATTGTCCACATACTCATAGACAAGCAACCTAGCCAAAACAGAAGGATGTAGATAACCAATTAAATATTCAGTCCACGGATACTCCATCTTAACATTGCACCAAACTGCTTCAAGACTTCAAAATAATTTTAACAAAGCATGTTAGCAGATTGATCCTTAGAGAAGGTAGAATACCTGTAAGCCCCCTCGACACAGTAACCAAGCAACCTGACCAGATTCTTGTGCCTAATGCGCCCAATTGTATCAACTTCTACTCTGAACTCCTTTTCCGCTTGACCCCTGAGAGACGAGAGCAAAGAAGAAAAGGTGGTTTATTTACAAGTGCTCAAGAAATTAAGTAATTACGCTGAATGAAACCATACCACTGTGTGCTTAAAGGCACCACTTCAAAGAAAATTTTCTAACAAAACAATTCCCCGAAAAAGTGACAAACAACAAAACACAGCATTATTTTTTAAAAAACAAAATCACAAACCTATAAGTGGAATTGGGTGAATCCCAATCTTTAACTTAAAATCTGCCGCCTAATTCTAGAAACAACAAGTTACCGATTTTCTAGATAAACAAACAAAACAAGCAAGGTGACAGAACACCTAAAACACATAAATCTAGAAGTGAAATGTCAACAGATTTCCAAATTTATCCTAAAATTCATCACCAACCAAAATGTGATTTAGAAAGCAACAAACTAGAGATGTTCATCCACATAAATGAACAAAGAAGGGGTAAACGAACAACTAAAAAAAAAAAATTACACTTTACCAGCAAAAGAGAGCAAATTTCAAATTTTTATCCTAAAATCCAGCAGCAGTTGCAAAGATAGCGTGATTCATCGATGGATATGTGGTTGGAATAAATGCACGAACCTATTATTGAGCAAGTTCTTAACAGCGACCGTGGTGTTATTGGCCAGGAGCCCCCGGTATACGATCCCATACCCGCCCTCTCCAATGACATTCTCTTCGGCGAACCCGCCGGTGGCGCCCTCCAGTTCCCGCAGCGTGTACCAGTGCCCCACCCCAGATGCGACACCTCTGGCGGGCCCCACTCCCATCGACGGCGTCGTCCCCTCCATTGTCCCCGGCTCTCTCCGCTGGCAGTCCCCGTCGTCGACGACGACGGTGGAGCCGGCGCCGGAGCCGGTGGCCGGTGGTGCTCGGCCAGCACCACCCGGTGCTCCGCCTTGCCGCCGATGTCGATCTGGACTTCCGCGGGGCGGGGCGGCGGAGGATGGGGCCCGGTGACGTTCGTGGTAGTGGTGGACGATCTCGGGGATGTCCTTGGAGACGGGCGGGGTGGGATCCTGGAGGTGGAGTTTAAGAGGTTTCCCGGAGGGGCGGCGGGGCGGCGGCGGCGGGAGGTGAGGCAGAGGGAGAGGAGAAAGAGGACAAGGACGATGGCGGCGCCGACGCAAATGCCGATCACCACCCACAGCTTCAACCCGAAGATGGACGTCGGCTTCGACAGCTCGCTGTTCAGAAAATCGCCGTTCCAGAACGACATTCTCGAATTATTGTCTCTCTTGTTCAGTGAATTAAAGTCACAAGAATAAGAAAGAATTTGTGGAAGGGATAATGGCACTTCAATTAAAAAAAAAAAAGAGGAGTTTTGGAGAATGGAATGGAGATTGGGGAGGGAGAGGGGCGATTTTCTTAGTAGTTTGTCTCTGTTGTTGGTATGTGAGAATGGATAACTTGGGTGGGTGGGGGAGTGCTGGTGGCTGGAGAGTGGAGAAGAAAATGGGGTGGTTGAGAAGAGGTGGAGGAGGGGAGGGTGCCAGAAACGGTATCTCTCTTGTGTCGCTTTTGGTTTTTGAATGCAGGTGAGGGGCGCAGACTGCTGACGTGTGTGTCCAAAGCTCAGGCAATGCCAGTTAACAGCATAATTTACTGTGGACAATTAAGAAGGGATTATGGGGAATTATGAGGGATTACGCTTTGCACCAAATTATTATTTTTGACAAATTGCATTCCTGGTAATTATGGAGATCTCCATTAATATATAAAGTTCTTTTTTGGGTGGGGTAATATAGAGATTTAGAAACAAAACAATCGGCCAATATGATAATTTGTTAGTATTTTTTCAGTTTTAATTTTGCTATTTTGTATCTAAATTATTTTCCAAATATTACAATATATTTGATCCATATGTTGAGATGTCGAATCGAAAATATCCAAAAATACCTTAAAATTGATGAAGATAAAAAAGATCGAGATTTGAAATATCTCAACAACTGATGATCATCTAGTTTATATACCATGAAGGTTATAACTTAAGTATATCATCATTTATATGCTATCAAATTGATGCTCGGTGGGCTATTGGTTAGTGGTGCCAATATTTGATGTTAAATTATTTATACATATAGAAAGGAGGATAGATCTCATCAAGATAGCAACACAAATTTGAGATATGTAGTCAAAGATGCATGATATGCATTTACCATTAAACAATAATCACAGCTAGTTGACTAAATTTTGAATAGAGGATAGATGTCAGCAATTATGGCTGTGATAGATACAACTTTCTCATATCTAATTAGAGTAGTAATATTTTATTATCCCGATCCTACTTTTAGTATTATATTTGTGTTTGATTCATGTTTCCATCAAAACTTATCTACTAAAGCTCTTAGATTAAATATTATTCGAAAAATCTTTTTAGGTAGTTATTGAATTCTTCTCCCCTTTTTTATTGATTCTAGATAGTAATTTATCACCTTTTGATGATAATAAGTGTTTATCTTGTTTATAAATAGGATACAACAAATATTGCATGGAAACAATTATTAGTTTTGCTTAAAAATAAATTTAGACTCATTCAAAGCCTAAAGGCTCTTTCAGTATTATTTTGTTTTCTGTACCGAACAGATGAAATCCTTTTATTTTCTAAATTACTGTAATATCTTCAGGGCTTGTGCAAACAAAGATCTATTGCTTTTGAAAAAGAATGAAAAGAATTAATAAATATCAAAAATTTTGTCAAAATGCTTCTTTTGCATCAATCTCAATGTGGCATTTCACTAATATTCTGTACAGAGACAAAAACGGAAAATAACAATTATATTAAACAAGCCATAGGAAACCAATAATATCACTTCTTTTTGAGTTTTTACGCCCAAAAAATTTACACTCCGTCTATATTATTTTTGTAACAATTTAGATATATTGATAATTGATGAAGGTGGGTCAGCTGCAATCTAGGCAGCAGCAGAAGTGAGAGGCTGGCAGGACGACCAGGGATCAAGTCCACACAATATTTTTTTGAAAAGGTAAAATATAATTTACTTGGTCAAAAGAGCACTTGGTAGAGGGATGGACGCCACAGTGAAGAGGTACATGCATGCAGATCCAAATGTGGCAACGATAATGCTTTCAACCTTTATATATAATACTCAATTCTCCACCTCTTTACCAAAAATTAACATTAAATTCTCAATCTTCAATAATATATAGGTTTCCTTCTTATGTTGCTTTAAAATGAATACAAGATTAATGTCTGGTGGAACCAATTTCTTGTTTCTCCTTCCTCTCACTTTTTATTTAGCCCATGACAATGGTCCCTCCTCCAAGCCAGTCAACTATTCCAACAAACTTGGGGATTAATGCTCTAATTTTTCTGTGGACTCCACAAACAACAGTCATTCAGGCTTTTATCGCTCAGTTCAAGCAATCTCAACACCCAATTCTGCTTGTATATCAATTTGAGCAATATCTAGTTTTGGCATGTCCTCTCAAAGCATTGTCCTGTCCTAGCAAGTCATAGCTAAGCAGTGGAGCTTGGAAAGAAGAAAGGTATACTAGAACTTTCTTTTATTATTTTATTATTTTTTACATTAAATCTAGGTAAGAGCACTAGATTTTTTTAGAAAATTAAGAGATTTATTTTGCTGATACATTAAGTTGCAATCCATAACGTAAAAGTGACAACCTTTTGATATGAACTGCAGACATACCACCATTCTTTTGCTTCGTTACGTATTTAATTTAACTGATGCTCTCGATCTTCATTGGTCAGTTGATTGCATAGTTTTTTTTTGGTTGCTATATACATCACGTTATCCTTCCCTACAGATCGTATCCACTTGGTGTTATAACCTCTTGGTGTCTGTACAAGAAATTTCAGATTGAATTCCACTTATGATGGGGCTAAAGGTTTTGGAGTTATCAAGAGAGGATGTTACTATGAAACTTGTCAATGGAACTCAACTACACAAATATGGATCAGCAGAGGGCAGAAAAATCTGCATATGTATCCTAGAATCGATCACTTGAAACCAAAGGACATAGAAGTTTTAAAGATACCTACCACAGCTTGTGGTCCATCAGAACATCTCGCAAGCAATGACAAGCTTAGAATTTTTATTATAAAAAATCCATCTTTAATCACAAAATGCATGTTATTCTGGTCGGATGTGCATTTGTGCATGATTTTGCATGTACCCACGATGTGTAAGATCTAGTGCTTTGATCTTCTCGTTCAGCTGGGCAATGATGCTTTTTTCATGTGGACCTGGGTATTCCAAACTTGCAAAGAAAGCCAGTATCAAGATTCATCAAATTAAGGCTTTGGAATCACTTTCAATAAAAGGGTTGATTCCTGTACTTTTTCTCTTATAATTTGAGAGAAGTTGAGATCATCTTTAAGCCATCCAGGATGCCTTCAAGCTCAAGCAAATTGATATTCTGGCACTTTATCTGCTTCAAGTTTAGAAACATATTATCACCCCTGCAAATTTTCAGCAGTTACTTCATACCTGGAAAGGGATTCAGAGAGTAAGGGCACTAATAGAGTTACACACGCACAAAAAAAAAAAAAGGGACTATAAGAGAATCTTTCCGGTAGACTCCGGCAGGAGTAGAGGTTTTAGGATTAAGATAGCAGCCCCACTTCTCATCAAGAATAAAACTTTCTGGCTTGTGATTACAGGAGTACAGAGTTCATAGCTTAGGACTTGTTCAAACAAGAATTCGGAATGAAGTTCCTGATTAAAATGTTCTAGATATCACTCGTGTCTGCAACATGCCAAACCACACTTTGACCAGAGAGAAGGTTACAGCTGTTATGCCAGAGGATTTACCACTGTAGGCTTCTGTCCTTTAATTTCCACAATTCAAGTCCCACAATCAGATTTGAGTCACGGTTCCTCAGAATTTTCATATAAATAGCTTGAAGTTCCCCCTTGAGTGCATATTCCACCAAACCAGCTACCATGGCATGATAACTGACGTTCTGACCAAGACCACTGCTCCCGGAAGTTCCTATATGAAGTTAATGCATAACTATTTGTCACAACCCAACCTGATTGTCTAGCATCTACATGAGTGCTGAATTGCCTTTCATCACATAACCAGTTGCTTCTGTAGGCACCTCTGAATCTGATGTTTGTGGGAGAGCACCTCTGAATCTGATGTTTGTGGGAGCTAATATTCTCATGCTAAAATAGGAGGAAAGAATATTTGGTTCTTCTTATCAACAAAAGCACAAGCAAGCAAATTGAGATCCATTAAAGAATTAGTTACCGGGAGCAAAAATAAGTTCACTTAGGTACTTTTGTTATACTTCTAACTTACTGTCAGGGACAGCCTATCAGAAGAGACTATAAAATCAGCATGGCTGATTACTTTTAAGTTAGGATGACAGTACCATGCCTCAGATTATTCAGGAAAGGTAAAGTTAAGAACCAAATTATTCAACCTATTTGATTCAAGAGTTTTAACATAATAAACATAAAAATTTCTGAGCAAACAGAGTGATTCATGATGCTTATTTACCATCAGAGCAAGGGCAGTAGCATCCAATACCTAGCATATGACTGACAACAAGCAGTATCTTCCCTTGTTATGCAATGACATCACTTCCTCATCAGAAGAACCACAGTATGTGCTGCTATACTTCGATTTTCTCCAAGACTATCAACTTTCTCATGTGTTTTTGCTTTGAGGTTTACGACTGACGGGTTGGCTCCAAGCAGATCGCATAAGTTGGTCCTGATGGCCTCCTTATGTGGGCTCAGCTTTGGCTTTTGCAGAATTAAAGTGGCATCCAAGTTTCCAAGCTCATAACCTGCCTCATGCATTAGCCTTACCTGGCATGGAGTGGTAAAGTGAGAAACTGTATTTCACCAAGTTAGTTGATTGTTTGACTAAGAAGAATAAATTTGATAAGAAGATTCAGTAATTACTTCAGGTTTGGATGAAGCCATGAAGGAAAGGGATCAAATACCAAAGGTGGAAACAAAGATGATTACAACAATACATGTGAGCATCCTTTTGCTGATGGCAGAGAAAGATAAGCTGAAGCATACGAGAAAATAAAGACATGATTTGTGAGATTACACAAACAACAGACTAGATCATCAATTGGTAGTCTTCCACCTAGTGGGGAAAGTATACAGCGTGAAATGACAGCTTTAATTCTTTCCAGATAAGAAACACAAGTATAGAGGGAGACCTGCTGAACCAGTTGATTGACTGCTTCAGTTATTACCAGTTTCCCAGTACTCCTACTCACATGCACCTTTTATATTCCACCTAAAAAGTCCACTGAGGAATTTACATGGTTTTCCCTCAATACACACAAAATTATGATTGGCGACATTCCCTCCTCCCCAATCTGAATTGACAGCGCAAAGCAGCACATCAATGCTAGCCATGACACAGCAAGCAAAAGTCAATCCTAGGAATTAATTACTACCAACAAGCATGTGCAACCATAACCAAGCTCTAGAACAAACATCTTATTGCATCTTAAGGCCATCATTGTGCACAAGGCTCCCACCACTACTGGGTCTAGGGAGATCAGATTTATGCAGCCTTGCTCTCGCTTGTGCAGAGGTTGGAGCAACCTTACAGTTGCACCAAGGCCTACCCTTAAGTGTCTTATCATGTCTTGTTGCCTTCAAGTAAAGCATGGAATAGGTTACCATTTCCAATCTGTTTAGGTCATTCCAAGTGTAACCAAATAATTTTGTCTAAAACTTGCTGGATGATGTAAAAATAATATACACTGCATGCAGCTTTTTCTTTTGCTTTTTCACCTGTTCTTGGAAGAAATTGGAGGAATAAGCCAAGATCATCTGGTTGAATTGGACCTTAAGAGCTCCAATCCGAAGAATGGGAGCTCAGGAAAAGATCAATTTCACCCTAGAGAAGCCCAAACGCAGACATGGAACCATTCATATGTTTCTGACTGTTGAAAAATATTAAAAATAATGTAATGTCTTGGATATTTTCAAAGAATGAAAAATAGTAAATATAACACCGATAGTTATGCTTGAAACATGAGAATGCTTGCGTATAAGCTCAAATAATAGTAGCAGATGAGAACATATGTTGGTGGTAGGAGGATGAAACAGAGAATTAAATAAATTTCATATACAGTTTGAAGTTTGCCTTAAAACTGAACCAAAACTATCCCTTAAACTGGTTTGATGCCTTTTATAGAACATTATTTAGTTCATTATCATATCTGTGTTGTTTCTTCATTTCTTTAATGCTACAAGTACTTCTTAAAATTTAAGATGAATTATTGTCACGTTCTAGAAAATCGAAAGCATTCAGGAGTTTGGTACTAAGAAATTCAAGTGCAATATAGTTGGCCTCGATGTAAAAGACCGTTTAGGTTCTTAAAGATTTTTTAAAGGGGAAGAGGGAAAAGGCATCCATGCAGTAGATCAAGCCGTTCACACTATATTTGCAATATTTAAGTTCTTATGAATCATCAACTTGACCCTAGCTTAAATCAAAATTGTTTACCCCACTACCAGCTGCAAATGCCATTAGATTGAATACCAGTGCACTCCCATGAATTGCACCAGGACATGTCCCAGACGTTGCGGTTCTTAGGAGCATTAACAAGTATGCACCTAGATCCACCGAGTTCTGCTAGATCTCCCAGCTTGTGCACTAGCACTCATTGGCGATTATTGGTAGTGATCCAAAACTCTTTTGAGCTTGCCCATCTTATGTAGAACACACACTATTCGGTGTAGATGGAATATGCCATTTCAGGATCAAAAATAATCACCAATTAAATCAAGCAACAATAGTGGAAGAACATTATAGAAGAGAGAAACAAATTTATTCAAAAGAAATAAGGACTGAAATAATGAGTTTGGCTCTTGTTCTCAAAAATGCCTCAACTCACTAAAAAGAACCCTCTCCTATTACTCATCACATAACTCTCTCCTCTTAATAAAACAACAGTCTCTCTCCCATCACCATCTCCGACCAAAAGATAAAAACATCACTATTCCACTTCAACCAAAAACAAAGTCAAATATATTATGCCTAAGGCTCAACCTACCTTAACATAAAACATCATTAAACAAGTTTGTAACAAATAGGGACTTAGCGATGAATGTCAACACTCATTGCAAAATCCATATAGACAATGTTGGATTTGCCAATGTTGTGAATGCTACAATAGCCACTATTATTATTGCCATAATAAAAGCAACATGCAATGACTTATTGAACTAATAATAAACAACATAGCTTATTTATTGGCTCGAACAATAATACCTTCATTGGTTCGTCTCTTTCAATGCATATATCAAAATCAACAATGTTGACCAACATTTTCTTTTAGCATTGACTCCCTAGTCATTATACTAAAATTCCATCGAGCATCTAGCTTACACCCTTAAACATCAAGTTGTCAATTTTAATCATTGCTCTTCAAAGTATCGGCCATTACCTACACAGAAGTGAAAGTAGCAATAAAACTTTGACTATGTTCACCTGCCGATAGTTGAGCAACTCCATGAATCTGCATATAGTAGGTACCTATATATGAAATCAAATCCTTATACATAGAGTATTCTAATTGTTGGAACTTTGAAGTAGTTTCAAAATTAACAAACGCACCAAAAGCCTCATTGAACACCAAGGCACAATATGAATTGTTGAAACCAAGCATATCTTTATGTCTCTTGATCTCTGAAATTACTTCAAAGTTAGTCAGCTCTTCATCCTCATGGTTAACTAAATCTCCAAAAGTAAATATCCATATATTGGATAGCTTTAGCATAAGACTCTTTTACATGATTTGACTCCTCAACATAGATCTCTATGATCGGATCAACTATAGCATCCTTCAACTCCTCACCAGCAACTTCAAAATCAATCGATTCTTTAATCACTATCTTTCTAAACTTGATACAGCATCCATCTGATTAAAACCCTCTTGCTCCAAATTTGTTCTTGACTTGAATTGATCCTTGAGCTAATCAACCTTTCTATGCTCTAAGCCTTTCGAACTTGATCCAGCCTTTGAATGATCAAGCTCTTCCTGCTTCAAATCTTCATATTTAATCATTTTTCTTTTTTTTGGGATTTTCGAAAAGCCTAAAACCTTCTTTGGCTCCTTTATATCCCGAATATGAAGATAATTCTCTTTATTAATTGCATCTTGGAAAATCCACATCACCTTCTTAGCTTTCAAGTTCTACTTTTTCTTTCAACCTCATTATTAAGAGTATCTATTGGCACCATCTCTAACTCTTCCAAGATATTCCACAAATTTTGTCCCATTAAATAAAACTTAATAATAGACTTCCAAATTGGATAATAAGTGTTGTTCAACTTACTGAGATAAATAGCAGTAATAGAAGCAGCCGTATGTATATTCGTGGAGTCAGGCATACTAATCTTAATAAGAGAGATGGCAATAGCATTAGCCATGATGATTCACCTATTAATAAGAGTCCACACACTTGCACTGCTGCATAGCAAATTACTAGAAATTCTAGAAACATGCCGAAGTATGAACACACGAACCACTAACAATTAACTTAGTATTCCAAAAACTGTGCTCCAAAAAATCAAATCAAAGCCGCAAACCACTCGGCCATACTCCAAACTTGCTCTGATACCATATAGAGCCACAATCATGTGAACCACTAATCTCAAAGTCTATGCAGACCCACAGACATATGAACCACTAATCTTTGAATTTATGATTCTGATACCATGTAGAATAGCACGCTATTCGGTGTAGATTGAATGTACCCACCCAAGATTCAAAATAATCACCAATTAAATCAAGTCATAGTAGTGGAAAAAAATTGAGAGAGAAATAAATTTATTCGAAAGAAATAAGACGAAACAATAAGTTCGACTCCCACTTTTGCGTAACTTTTCTATGACTCTTCATGTAACTCTTTCCTTAACAAAACCACACTCTTGCTCATACCACAAGACAAAAAATATCACTATCTCCTGCTAAAAGATTAAAAACATCACTATCCTAGTTCAACTAAAAACAAATTTGAATATATTATGCCTAAGCTCAACCTAAATTAAATAAAGCAGCCCTAAACAAATCTCTAACTTAGCAATAAATCTTAACATGACATATATCCTATAGGAGATGACAATAATATTGCCTTTGACATTTTCTTATTCATTTTTCCTATGCCAATAGCATCCGTTGTGAGGCTATTACCTGTAATTGCTATATCAAATTATATCATCATTGGGATACTATAAATTGTCCCAAAAACATATAAGTGTTGACTATGCAAGAGACCTCTCATCTTGAAGTAGAATTTATCTTATGAACCTTGTACTAATTAACTTTAGCTAAGCATATGAATTTACATGGGTCAAGTTCACTATATAATCTGACAACTCATAACTTCTATCTAGCTAGGTAACTATATATTTAATGTAGTTTAGTTACAATATATATTAACTAAATAAGCTGCTCTATTATGACAGATGACCCATTAGATTCTTATTGCACAAACTCATTCTCATACAGGTAGTAGAAAGAGTGCTATTGACCTGGGGCCACCATTTTGCAATTTATTAGGCTGTTGAATCATAATCCATGACAGCTATAGAGCCACCATAAGGAAGCTACACTTTCAAAATGGTTGTGTAGGCCAATGTTCCATGGCGATCAGTTATAAGTAACTGAAGTCCCATAAACAGCACTCCATGGGCATTCTGAAAGGATATGTTCTTCTCATCTCATTCAAAAAGTGTCACAATTGGCATGGAGTTTCAGAATGTACTGCTAAATGCACTGCAATGCAAGTATTCAGACTCCAACAAGTCAGAGCAAAATACCCCAAAATAATACGAGTAAAATATATTCAATATTTGGCTCTGCTGAGTGATCAAATTGGCGTCAGCATACTTACATGTGTCCTGCTTGTGCGTGTGCATGAACGTATGTGCCTCTATCTGTGCACACACATGTATGCATGCATGCATTTCTTCATAAAAAGTAAGTTCTTCTATGCAAACATTTCATATAGGTTGAAGCATCGGACACCTTGAAACATCTTGGTACCCAATATTGGAGTATAATGAATCATGCCTTTGAACTGTAGAAGAACTAACGATCCAATACAAAACACATAAATGGAAAAACCACGGTTCATTACTGCAGGTTGCACACTGCGTCATGGGCCCTTATCTGATCATTAACAGACAAATTCAATTCAGATTTACGACAACGCATTCCATATGCAGTACTAGAAGCAAGCCACAACTCTAGCACACAATCATCACATCAAGATTGCAACAAAATTCTATGGTAAAATCAATAAAACGAATGGAAACTCACAGCTTCTCTCACGAAGACAGAAGAAGCCGCCCCTTCCACTTCGGGTCCGAGTCTGGAAAAATCTGGCCTATATCGGGAAGCCCCAACGCCCCCAAAATCGCGTCCACCACACAGTGAAGCAGCACATCCCCTGCAACGGAAGCAATCAATATAAAAAATAATAATAAAAAATCTAAAAACCCCAAACGAATCCCATCCCAATTGAAACAAATAATCTGTGCTAATTACCATCCGAGTGCGCCTCGCATCCCCGGTCGTGGGGGATATTGATGCCACCAATTATCAGAGGGAGACCTGGCTCGAGGCGGTGGAGATCGAATCCATGCCTACCCGGAAGGAAGAGCAGGAGGAGGAGAGGAGGGCTGAGCCGCGGGTTTCACAGAGTCCTGCTGCTCCACCTGGACGGCGGCGACGGCGGTCACCAGCCGGGAGTTCGGCGGCAGACGCCGGAGGGATCGAGGAAAGGCCGAGATGGAACTGGGAACGGAGGTGGCAGAGGGAAGAGAGAGGGGTCGTCTTTGGGCGGGTTTGGAGGGGATTGGGGAGGCCAAGAAGAGGAAGAAGAAGCCATGGTCGAGCAGTGAGAGCCAGAGAGGGAGGGAGAGAAAAGTTGCATGTAACGGTAGAGTATATTTTAATTGTGGAGGCGAGAAATCCTTGGAGGACACGGCGTGAGGGATCACGGAAGCTAGGATCCACGAGGTTCGAATGTTGCGTTTTCTTTCTCGGTCCGATATTGCTCTCGCCAGTTCAGGGGTTCGCCCGGTTTACACTCTTTATCAGACGTTATCACGGCGACTCGAAGAATCACTCAACTTAGGTGTGTGGACATTTCAACTTACTGATAATTTTAGCTGCACATGCTCCACGTTCGCTGCTGGAAAACATTGAATCTTTTGTGCCACTAATTGTTAGAAAGGTATGTTTGAATGTTTCACCAATACAGCTATAAAAATTCTTGCTATATTGACAGATATTATGTACTTTGCGTATAACACGGGTTTTTTCTTTTCGAAACTATTATTGAAACGTAACATGATAGAAAGGGTACAACGCTTCAAATTTTAAACCAATTGGCAGAAACAATGCCAAAAAAAAAGAGATACATACATATATATATATATATATATATATATATATATATATATATA
>KE504653.1:1114904-1130156 GCA_000441515.1 Elaeis oleifera | reverse complement strand
ACCGGCTCCTTCCCTCCTCCTTTTTTTCTTCCTCTTTCTCTCTCTCTATTTCTCTCAATTTCTCTCTTTTTTCTTTCGGTTCGGATCGTCGGTTCGGTACGGTATGAAATCATACCGAACCGTACTGCCGGCCGGCCGAAACGGCCGGCGGTACCAGTTCAGCAAACCTTGGTATATACTATCAATCAACTTATAAATGAAGCCGAACTGTGCCTTATTTATTTATTTATTATGAGGCCCATGTGCAATAGCCAAGTTACATCCACAGTCCATTCTTCTAACACATACAAGTAAATGTTTGACTACAAAACCTTAACAACATGAACCATTTGGTTGCTACTAGTGAGCAAAGAAAGAAAGTACATGCTAGAGGTTGTCTTTTCTTTTTGAAATCCTAAGTCCCTTTTCACTGAGTGACTTTGAAATTGCGTGCGCGCGCACACATAGATATATGCATGCACACACACACATATATATATGTATGGGGATAAATTCTGCTACGTAATGTCTATGGCTTCGATAAAGTCAGGTTTTATCTTTGGTAATCGCATATATACATAAAACAAGAAAAAGGAATTCATTAAAGAATGAGAGTATGGTGCCTATAGAAAATTATATAATCAAACATTAAACCTAAAGGAAGTAACATAAGTGGAGGAACCTCTCACAATCCGTTCTACTGCTTCATACGGATCATTTTTCCTGATGAAACAAACCACACAGGAATTGTCAACAGTTAATAACAGCAAAAAACCAATAGACATCTGTTATAGATGAGGCAGGTATGGAAGGAAAGCTGACCAGCCAAATGTCCTAGCAAAATCTGAACCAGTCCCAAGTGGAATGAGCTGCAAAAGAAGAGCTCAATCAAAAAAATAATCCTAATGGCTATTTATAGTGAAATAGTCAAGGTTGTGATGCAGATGAGATGATTAAGTGGAACATAATACAACTCACGCCTAAAGCAGTTGAATGTTCAGGTCCACGGTCAAGAGACTGGACCGGATCTCCTGCCCAAAAGAAGCCATTTACCACCTGAATTCCAAAAGAAGGCATCCAAAATATGATCAACAAATTATCATACTAAAGCTAGTAACTTTGAGTGCCATGAGTGTGACCATAGAGCTGACAAGTATGTGAAGTTCAAGAATATACAATTGAGAAATCTTTTGAGTTTGTCTGCATGTGCGTCGAGAAATGAACCTCTTCAAGGCCAAAGACAGGTTCGTATCAGGAAAGATACATGCTATAGAAGAAACCAGGTTTTGATACCTAACAAACATAATATCATCATGTCCTTGATAGAATACCAATTGTTCAACTTATTTTGAGAGCTCAGCAATGTTTAAAATAATGACCTTGACCAACCAGACTTGTCATCAACATAGGAGGTCGGTATTGTTCAGATGTGTTCAGAAATAGATCCTAGTATTACTTCATTATAATTATTAGTTTTTTTATGATTAGACAAAATTACTGGCAGACTGTTGCATCTTGTTCCTTTTTGGTCAGTTTATAGTAATTCGCAATGAAGATCCTGAAGAAAATGAAGGTTTAGACCATTTATCTGCACTTTGTTCCCCTTCTTGCAGAATTTCTCTAGGCATCTAGTGGATTGTACTCCTCTTTTACCTGCAATTACAGGATGTCACCAAATTCCATAGCACTTATCATGCGGATGCAAACTAAGATAAACTACCAACATAATAATGACAGCCTGGCTACAGTGGGTAATGTTAGACATCCAATATCTACCAAAAAAATGTCAGACATCCAATCAGTTGGATAACCATATAGCTATGTCTGTGACTGCATAGTGACGTACACACTGCCAAGCAGTACAGTTTTGAAAGATAGAGATTGTCTTGAGAAGATCATTACTTTGTTACCTGGAAACTAGCTTTTGGGAGTTTTCTAACAAGTTGGGCATTTGAACAAGATATGACACAGCAAATTGACTTCTTGTTATTTTAATATGGTTGTTACATTAGCCATAAGCGTCGATGTTTATTTTGGCATTCTTAAGGTGATGTTCAAGGTTTATGTCCCAGTGGGATGGGGAGCGTCCCGACCGTCCCATCTTGTTCCCATGAGAAAAAATGGGACTGGGACGGGCTCGGGACTCCGAAATCCATCCTTGTAGGGAAAGAAGAAGAAAGAGGAAAGAAAGAAATGAAAGAAGATGAAGAAAAGGAAAAATAAAAGGAAAGAAGAAAAAAATGAAAAAAGAAAGGAAGAGAGAAGAAAAGGAAAGAAAAAAGGAAAGCAAAGAAAAGAAGGAAGCAAGAAAAGAGAAAGAAAAGAAGGAAAGAAGGAAAGAAGAAGAGAAAGATGGAGGATATCCACTAAGATGCATGATCAGAACTGTTGTCGGGACGGAACAGGACAGTGGGACGTCCCGTTCCATGGAGAAATCGAGACACCTTTGTTCCACGAGATTTAAAACCTTGATAATATTATAATATATGCAGGGTGTGAAGAACAAACTTTACACCCAACACTAGATTCAATTATAGTGGTCATAGGAAAAGGAACTTTAAACTGTTGGATGTAATTTAGGAGGCCCGAAATACCTACTTAAAAAAATCATATGCTTTGGAGACCAGTAACCTATGTATGAAGTCATCCCAACCTTAATGCTCTATATCATTTCATTACAACTATATATTTGGGATGAGTTTCATAGGATTTCCAGATTATATGATTTTTTGTATGTAGGCATTTTAGATCTCATAAATCACATCCACTGGTTTAGAGTTTCTTTTTCAACCACTAACATTGAATTTGCTTACAGATGTTAAGTATTTTATTTACACATTGTGTGTGATACAAAGAATTCCATACCAGATCGAACCGACCGATACATCTCGTATTAAGCCGAACCGACATGAATCGGGATGGTTCCGCCAGCGAAACTGGTATAATGGAGGGAGAGGGAAAGAGAAGAAAAGAGAAGAAGAGAGAGAGAAAGGAGGAGAGGAAGAGAAAGCCCTAGCCGTCGGAGGCCAGTAGTGGCCCGCTGTGGCCGTCAGAGAGCTTCCACAGCTCAATTATTGCCCGATAGGACTTTTACAAGAGCAAGAAAGAGAGATAGAACCCAGAGGGAGGAAGCGACGTACCGGAGGATGCGCAGCTGGCGGAGGGGCTGCTGATGTTTGTCGTGTGGCCGTCGTGGCCATCAGGCTGCGGAAACTGCACGAACGAAGCTGCGACCGTAGAACAGGGGCGACAGCCCTTGTTCATCTCCCTTTTTAAAAATAAAGATGAATAGTGAAGCCGACAATCGATTTGCTGGCTTCACTTTTGAATTTTTTAAAAAAGACCAAAACAGTGAATTAGCCCATGGTTTGCCGGCTGCACTTAAGTGAAGCCAACAAATCGGTTGCTGGCTTCAAGTATTTCGGGCTTTTTAAAAAAATAGCTGTGAAACAGGGGCAATGACCCTATTTCACGCCTGCGGCGCCGCATGCGCGAAGTGTGCCGTCCGACGGCCACAGCGGCCAACCGGAGACTGTTCGACAACGTCTCCGATGGATTCCCTCCTCATTTTCTTCTCCCCCCTTCTCTCTATATTTCTCTCTTTCTCTTTTTCCTTCTCCCTGTTCGCTTCTTTTGTTTGTGTTGGTTTGCGCCGGTCCAATTCGGTATGGAACCATACCAACCCGTATTGCCAGCCGACCGGCACGAGTTCTGGTATTGAATCCAAAAATCTTGGTGTGATACACCCACATCCTTCTTAAGTATCCGTAAAAAGATCCATACAGTGCAGATCATGAGATTCAAGTCTCATTACTTTTTAAGTACTAAAAACATATCAGCCTATAGGTGTTTTAAACGCTTCAATGAGGACTTATACTTTTTTCCAACATACTGTAGCATGAAAAGCAGCTTTTCTCATATGGATCACTATAAACCAATCAATTGTAAGAAATTCTTATATATTTATGTTTAAACCAATCAACTGACGCCAGTAATAAGAAATGCTTATAAATTTTAGAAAGAATGTATTCTATCAAAGTCTCTTAGTTTTTTGGAGATTGAAGTTTAATACCCTTTATGATACCTCAATTGCATCGATCCAAAGTGGCTAGGTGACATGGTCATAAGGAAGTTCCAAAGGGGCTTCAACTTATATTAAAAAGCGAGAGGGGAAAGTTTTAGATCACATGAATTGAGTTGTGAAAAGGGATCTGCTAAAGTGCAACATGACAGCAGTTGTATCTAAAGCCATACATGAAGAGAGCCATTTATGAATAACTTGGGATTAGCTCATTTAGCAGCTGATTCAAGCTTATTCAGTTAGAAAACAAGCTAGGATCAAGCGAAATTCTAAAGCTTTGCAAACAAATGAGTTAACCATGAACCATGGTGTGTTCACAATAATAACTATATGCTCGAAGCTTGGGTTGGCTCAATAGCAGTACTAGGCATATCCCTGGATAGAAATGATTGGCAAGCAAGTACAAAGCCAAGCTTGGCTTTGCTCAATAGCAGCCCTAGGCATGTACCTGGATAGAATGATTGGCAAGCAAGTACAAAGCCAACCTCAAACAGTTCAACATAAGGCTTGATGGATATGCTATAGCTTTCATTCGAAGCAGCTCTTTAAGGTAATGATGCATTATGGTCATATATTTCCAAGTTCCAACCTTTTCTACCTAGTCCATATCAATAAAAGCTAGTCAACACCATTATTATCTTTGTCAGGGAAAAAGAAAACAGACCTTTCTTATCTAGCCCACCTAAAAGCATTCTCATAAGAAAATGTTTTTTCCTTGCTAACTGATAAAATTGACATTCTATAGCAATAAACTAATAGTTTTTTTGGAATATCATAAGAAATATGTCTCTCGAATGTATGAATCGACAACTTAAGTATCATCTGCTGGTGGTATCGCCTAGCAGTGCATTCTATAGCATTCATATAACCAAGCCATGCCATTGCATAAGAGTTGTATTTATATAAGAAATATGCATTCTTAGCAGTTCTATACCAAGCCATGCCAATGCTTGGCATGCACCAGAACAGTTTCATGACAAAGACCGGCATGCAGCCAGAATCATGCCAGTACCACTTGCCAGTAAGGCATCATATAGTGCCTATAATGCATGTCATGTCAACTAGCACTTAAATTCATGATATGAAAATGCAATTAGCCTAAAGCTAATGGCATCAGCCAGAGTTGGTCTCTTTTCCTCTCCCTACCATACCGATCATATAAGGCATTTAGTAGCTTCATGATCAAAAGCTTTGGAACAAGTACAGAACATAAGTTTCTAAGTAAGCTCAACCTTTAAATTCAGCATAATGCTGTATTCTAAGCCATAACGGTGCTATGAGATGAAAAGTTAGTCCTTACTAACCAAAGATGCTTCCAACCTTTATAACTCTACTATCATTTATGTCCAATATAATGTGTCGATACCAACATTACTTCCTGCCACAAATTTGCATATTTTATGCATTATTTATTTGCATATATTCTTTCAAGCCTATGCCAACCTGAAGCAGTCACTTCTTGATAGCATGAACTCAAACTAATAAACTAACAAGACAACTCTGCCTACCACCAATTTTCCTTCAAGTTTCCACGAAGTTCTCTTGGTTAGGAATTCAGTATTAGGGTTGATCCCAAGTTAAGGTTGTAAAGCGATATTAAACTTTGACAAACTACACCTTATTCCATAGAATCAATTCCAAAAAAATGAGAAAAAACCTGTCAATTCATGTGATCCTTCAGTCTTAACCATCAGAATGTATTTACAGAAGAATAAAATAAAAGGTGAAGTTCTATTAATATTTAAATGTTACACAGAATATACATACATATCCCTGGTTCCCATGAGTATGGGAAACCCCAGTTCCCAACTATACACTCTCATTTCATGCAACTTAATGATCAAATGTTTCATCCCAAAATAAACTTATGAAGATGCTAATGTCCACTTAGTAGGGCTAGTTATCTGGGTATTGCAATTGCACTAGTTACAACTGAATTTTTGAACCATGAGTACAAAGCAAATATGGGACACAGGAAACTGCTGCCGTTGCTGCAAAATCATAGCGCTCATTAGAGAGCATTAGACACATGTTCAAGAATTCATGGATAAATTTCAAAGCCTACCGAACAAATTCAGTTTTCATAATTATTAATTGAATCATATATTATTCCCGTTTATATTATTAGACCTTTTAGCTAATTGCTAGTGCATCTTATATAATCTTTAGGCCTTTGACATCATAAACAAATGAAAATGAATGACTAACAGTAAAGACTTAAACAGACAATGAGTGACACATGTTTGGCAGAACCAATACATAACATAGTTGGTAGTAAATATAGTTACAATAACAAAAGTCATATGTTATCTTCCACCATTTATTTTATAAGCCTGGTTTTGCAGATCTCAATACATGCATGGAAAGTGGGACACACATTATGTCTGATCAAGGTATATTACGTCAAGGGCATATTCTAACCTCATGAAGTGTACCGTCACCTCCAACAGCTATCACAGCATCCGCCCTTCCCTTATTGCCTACATAGCTCAGCCATAGATGGACACAATTCAGAACTTCTTGGAAGCATGTACACAAAATAAATTTTAACAAAACTAGAATCATGTATCATACTTCCAATGAAATTTCTACCTCCCGTGTTATGTCCATGGCATGAGAGGGACCTGAAGTTATCGACTCGCATATCTGGTCACAACACATATACAAGCAATTGCACAAAGATAAGAACAAATATAAATGCCACTTAATAACTGAAATTATACTAGCAGTCAATCTGCTAAAACATAACGAGTATATCTATGAAAGCCATGGCCTGAATCATCTTGGAGTGACAAAGGTTAAACTTTAGAGGTGTTAATATCCAAAAGAATTAAGGTAATTGTTATAATGATCAGACACGACCGCAGGCAGAATGAATGGGTCAAGTGCCAAACATTTGGCAGGCAAAGATGAAGTAATAAGATCTCGCACCGTCAAAAAATTAAAATAATTTGAAGGAAGCCGAAGCATCAAAAATCAATTAAAAAAGACAAATCGTCCGCTTGCGGGATGATAACAATTTATCTTCAAGATCAAATAAATAAACAGCTAAGGAAGAGAGCTAACATTGCAGTGTCCGCCAAGCCGAGTCCTGAGATAAGGAAGCAACCTCTTCCACTCCTTCCCGGTCCGGCCATTGGCACCTGAATTCACCCACAAGATTAAAAGAGAAGAAAGGAAAATAGAACGGAAGAGAAGAAAGAATAATTGAGGAGAGGAATACCCTTGGGGTTGACTACGAAGACGAAATCTCTCCTCGAGTGAGAGGCGAGGCCGCTTGGAGAATCGGCGGAGAGATCGAGGGCGCTCGACTGCTCCGCTCTCAGCGAAAAAGAGGTTTCGGCATGGCCAGTGCCGCTATCCCACACGCCATTCTCGAGCCCTAGAGAGGAGGTTTATATAGAAGAAGGAA
This sequence comes from Elaeis oleifera, assembly GCA_000441515.1. NCBI lineage: Eukaryota > Viridiplantae > Streptophyta > Magnoliopsida > Arecales > Arecaceae > Elaeis > Elaeis oleifera. Next base: position 1,122,684 of record KE504653.1, on the reverse strand, counting down.
AGAGGGATGGCCGCCGTCGTCTTTTCCTGCGAGCAGTTAATGAGGCTTTGTGCCGCGGGTCAAAAAAAAGGTGTGCGGATTAAACAGGCGTTGTCGCTCCGGAGAGGATAGCGGTGCCGTCGGTAATCGGATAGAGTCTTAGGTGCGCCGCGGCCAAGGACATCTTCAGGCGCTTTGAGGCTGCTTGCTTTTATTTCTCGGAGCGCCGGGAATGTGGAACCGCCGGCAGCCAACGGAATTGGCGATAAAAGCGTCTTTGGCACCACCGTCATTCATTTTTTCAAGAAACTTCTCAGAACCGGTTGACTTTTAGCAATTGTCTGATTTATTAGGGCCTGTTTTTTTTTTTTTTGGTACAGTTTGATACTGTTTTTGTCTATGGTGTTGTTTCCCTGCCAATTTTCCAACGCCCGTTTTGTTTGGTGATGTTAAAAAAAAAAAAAAAAATCAAGAATCAGTTCAAGTATAGACATCTGCTCCGGAGTAAAGAATGTGGTGTTGAAGTATTAACGAAGTGCAAGTATTCCGTGACATTCAAATAGAAGTAAAAACTATAACACTTTGGTTGTCTTAGTATCGCTATTTTAGATAAATACTATGTCAAATAAAATGTTCAAGAAGGCTAAAGTATTAAGGTACATAAAGCATTATTCATTAAGTGACCTTGCCAACTTGGTACTCTAGCGATTTATAATTATCATTTTATTTCAATAATCAAATCCATCAAATAGAAATTTTGGGAGGTTGATAACAAAAGTGTTGTGTACTTTTGTTAGAGAAGCATGTGTAAACATCAATGTGAAGGATTTATTTATAGCAGTAAATTTGTCAGAGAATTATTTTTTTTATTTATGTATTTTTTCTCTCTCTACAGAGGCTTTTTTTTTGGAGGGGGGGGGGATCAATAATTAGAGTTTACAAACAAGCAGTCATACATTTGCATGCATTAAAATAGCTATAAAGATATCCCATAAAGGATTCCCATAGTTCAAATATTCGAATTAATATTTTCATTTGAGGGTTTGAATTTTTACGAGATACATCTGGATGTGAATTTGATATTAGTAAGTATCTTTCTTTCGAAACCATGGGCATAAGTTAGCCTGGACTTTCCTAGCTTATCAACTATAGCGACATTTATGGCCGATCGATTCATTAAGAGCTACCTACTTTATTGTAGCTTATTTCCATAGCAAATCTCCCCCTCCCCCCCCCCCACCACAAGACAATGAAAAGGATTTTTACCCATTTATTATTATTTTAAATAATTTATAGAAATAATATTTTTAAAAATATTTATCAAATTACTGCTCAGAAGAAAGTCGTCCTATAGTAGGGCGATTTTAGGTGCCATCTGGACCCCTTCCCATGCCGTGTGGGAGTATGAGTCAGCCAAAAAATGGATGATCGGAAGGATGAGTTTTATAGTCACCTTATGAAAGAACGATTTTTATAGTCGCCTTATGAAACGGCAACTATATGAGTCACCCTCCTAATGGGTGACTATGAAACTCGCTCTTCCAAACGCCGACTTTTAAGGACTTAAGCAAAAAAAATCACAATCGGTCCCTCCTCCTCCCCATAGTCGGTCCCCCCTCCTCCCCACAGTCGGTCCTCCTCCCGGTGACACTCGATCCCCCTCTTCCTCGCACGATCTCTCCCACTCGGTCCCCTCTTCCTCCCCGCGCGATCTCTCCCTCTCGGTCCCCCCTCCTCCTTGCACGATCCCGCCGCTCGGTGCCCCCTCCTCTCCGCGCAATCTCTCCCTCTTGATCCCCCTCCTCCCCACACAAACCCCGTCGCTCCTCTCAATCCCTGACGTAAATGCCCCGCCTCAGTCCCCTACGGCCGTCCCCCTCCTCCTCTCTGACAGCCCTCCCTCCTCTCGGTGCGAGAACCTTGGTCCCCTCCTCCTCCTTGGCGTACCTCCCATACTGTCGCCGACATTCATCAAGGGTTAACTTTTTTATTTTTTTAATTTTATGATTTATTTTTTATTTAAATTATAAATTTATTTTATAATATTTATTTATAATTTTATAATGAAAGGTAATTTGTACAGGAGGGAAGCAATTTAATGTTTATTTATAAATAAATTATCAAAATAATTTTCTACTTGAAATTGTTTGGTTGGTTGGCCCAAAATCCGATGGGATTTGTGGCCCAACCATTAAGTCTATGTTTTTTAAAAATTTTGCATTATATGAAACCATAGACTCATAGACCTATCTTTTGATTAATGTACATATTCTAAATATCCATACAATTATATTATTTTGTATGGATGAAAAATTATGTACATTGGTCAATTGATTGTCCAGTTTGGACAGTTTGAAAATTGTAATTAATTCTATAGGTAATTATGGTAATAAATCGATGCACAATAGGGGCCGGAAGAAATTTAGGACAGTATTTTCTTTAGTTTTCTCACATATTTTCAGCTATTTGGGGAGAACTAAGGAGAAATATTATCGAAATTTTTTCGATCCTTATTGTGCATCGGTTGATTACCATAATTACTTATAGAATTAATATAATTTTGAATGGGATAGGACCTAACTTTACCTAGTAGATAGTAATAGGATGCATTTATTATGTAAGTCATTTGAAATATTAAGTACTTCCTCCTAGTGAACATCTGTTTATTTATTCATGCAATTACTTCTCATAATAATTTCCAATAAAATGAATCCAAGTCTTGTCGCTGTTATCTTCCATTGGGATGGGAGGATCAGTCATAATGCTAATGGTGCATATTATGATGGTGGAAGGATCCGGATGACTACGGTGGATCGAAATGCAACATATCTAGAACTTGTGCGAGTCTGCTGTGCTGTCACCCGATGAAATTTCAATCACTGTGAAGTTTTCCTATGATGTAGATTTTCGAAGCATACCGTTGGACAGTATTTGACTGTACATATTGAAAATGATCAGAATACGAACATCATCTTTAGCATCCTATCAGAGGGAGTTTTTTTAGCTGTTAAAATTTTATTAAGCTGGCAGCGGTAGGAGTTTCTGGTGGTGACGAACAGCATGTTAGTGTGTCTCAAGTTGTATCTGCCCCACTTGCACAGTCGAAGATGGGTGGTTTTCTATCTGATGCAGCTTCGATGGCCGATAAAGTTGGATATCAGTATGAAGGTACGTCTGTATGTACTATTGATGGACCAGCAGCATCTGTGACTGATAATCCTCAGAGTTTACATATCAATATTCATATAACACCATATTTGATGATATGGGTGTTGGTCCTAGTTATGTGGTAGCTACCATGGAGCATGTGGAGCATAAATTTTACGATCATATATCACTTAATCAGCCACATACAATACGTGCCGGACTAGGAGGATTGAGAACTGTAATGGCTGAGAGAATTTTATTTGAAAATAAGCCGCTGTTAGTTATGATCCTAATCCTATTGATGATGAAGATGAGGATGATGATGCAGAGTCTGATGGTAGTGATAGTGGAGAATCTAGTACATAAGAAGATGTTCCACCACATGAGGCATCCCTTGTTCTTGAATTTAGGCTAGTTGATACATCTGACGATGATGATTAGGCTGCATCCCATGGAGCTTTGCCAGAACATCCATTATTTGATGAGAATGAAGAGTTAAGAAAAGGAATGATATTTGGATTGAAAGAACAAATCCAACATGTCGTGAAACAATATACCATTCGCACCCACCATCCTTTCAAAGTCATCGAGTCAGATAGAGTTAAATAGAGTGTCATGTGTAAACAGTCTGATATTTATAGTTGGCATCTCCGTGTATTTCTTCGGACCAAGATGCAGCGATGGAAGATTACGGTATATAAAGGATCACACACATACTTAAATACAGATGTGATGCGAGATCATCCACAGCTTAATGCACGCATGATTGTCGATGTCATTAGAGAATCAGTTAGAGCAGAGATATCCATATCCATATCAGCCTGCCAAGCTTATGTACGTGATGCATGACAGTGCGAGATATCTTACAGAAAGATATGGATAGCTAAATAACTTGTTATGGATGAGCTGTTTGGAGACTAGACAGAGTCCTATAATGCATTGGATCCTTAGTTAGCTACAGTTCATCGTGCTAACGAGGGGACCGTGGTAGATTTTATAAAATTTTCTACAACAAAAGCAAATACAGAGGTGTTCCACTGAGTTTTTTGGGCATTTGGTCCATGCATTCAGAGCTTTTAGTTCTGTCGTCCACTGATTAGTATCGATGCAACATATCTGTACGATCGATATAAGGGTACTCTCATGATAGCTGAGAGAAGAGATGAAAATGGAAGTATCTATTTTCTAGCATTTGTCATTTGTGAAGGCGAGAACCGTAGTAGTTGGTCATGATTTTTATGGCATTTGCGCTATTATGTGGACGTGATCGTATGGAGATTGGCATAATTTTAGATCGGCATAAAAGAATATTAGCTATTATTCAGATCAATCTGTTGGATGGACAGTACCATATGGATATCATAGATATGTCTTCGACATATTAAGGCTAATCTAAATGATCGATTCTATGATGCTATATTTTAGCTTATTCCATCAAACTACAAAGCAAAATCAACCCTGAAAGTTGGATCGAAGCATGCAATATATTGAGAGAACATGGCCCAATTGCTTTCAATATCTGAAAATATATCCACTTGATGATCTGACGTTGATGCATAACATAGATAGATGTAGGTATGGAATAATGAATATCAATCTATCTGAAAGTTTCAATAAGATGTTGAAGGGGCTCGCTCATTGTCCATTACAGTTTTTGTTCGTCTTTCCTTCGAATGCTTGTCGAAGTGAATCAGTGTCAGATGTGCAATTACAGCACAAAGAAGAAAAGTCGGCAGGATATTCATAGATAAGATTATACGAAAGTTAAATGTACGGTAGCTGAAGTCTAGGGAGCATTGTGTGATTAATTACAATAACCAATCAAGTTTGTATAAGATTCGGTTGAGACGAAGGCATTACAGCCCCGATGAACCTGATTATACACAGACAATCGACTTAAGGGCATGCACATGCATATATAGGAAGTGACAGTTACTACATTATCCATGCTTCCACTTGTTTGCTGTTTGTGCCAGCAAGAATTTAGATTGGAAGTAGTTCGTTGATGACTGTTATACTATTGCACATTATGAGCAGTCATATGCATTTACCTTCCATCCTCCAGAGAGTCTGCATTATTGGCCTGAGTGGACTGTACCAAGATTGATATCGCACTCATTCACAAAAAGATAAGGAAAGAAGCATCTACAGTCAAGAAAGATTCGAAATGATATGGATACAATGGAGCGTCAAAATATTGTACGATACGGATTGTGTAAGGAGATAGGGCATAATCGACGTAGATATCCCTAACAGTACTGATTTATCTCTACTTTTTATATAATACTTGTATTCTTTTTAAACTATTTTGATTATGTAATCATATCATGTAAATGCTCGAAAAAATATATGAAATGATCATATTGTTAATATTGGCTATTTAATATTCTTACTATCTTTTTGTATACTTATCTTTACATTTTGTACCTTAGACATAGTTGGTTCAGACTTCGACGTACATCCAGGGTCGATTGATCCTACCGTGCTCTATCTCCAGATTCGACACCGTAGTGACAGTATATATTCTGGGGAGGACATGGGGCCCCTGCACTATAGACACAGAGGCTCTACCATGATACGTGCCTGGCAGCCACATCAGAAGATTCTAAAGTACCTTCATATGGCTGATTTTTTTGAAGTTTTTAGAGTTTGTGACATACAGCTTGATTGGGCCCTCATTATAGCTATTTTAGAGCAATGGCGTCAGAAGACTCACACTTTCCACCTCCGCGTCGGAGAGGCGACGATCACATTGCGGGACATTGCCATTTTCTTAGATTACGAGTGCATGGGCCTGCTATTATTGGTACTACGTAGATCATTTAGTCGGATCTCTGTGAGGAGTTGCTTGGGATTAGACCGCTAGAGGCGATATTATCGAGATCTTTATTGAGATTTTACTGGCTTCACGATATGTTCCACCACTTACCGGATGATGCAGATGATGAGACCGTACGAAGACATTCACGGATATTTATTCTTTGTCTTATTGGTGGGCATCTGTTCATCGATAAATTCGGTTCTCATGTACAGTTATTATACTTACTCCTACTATGTGATCTCGACGCATGTGGGCAGTGGAGTTGGGACAGTGCTACGTTAGCCTTCTTATATCGCGAGCTCTGTAAGGCCAGTAGACCAGATGCATGTGAGATAGCAGGGCCATTAGTGTTGCTTCAGCTTTGGGTCTGGGAGCATTTACATGTCGGACGGTCAGATCGGATGCTTCCCAGAGTAAGAGCCCACCAGCTGGCAGTGGGAGGTGATGTAGCAGGACATATCCCGTTAGATGTGGATGATGCTGATTTTGGAGGTCCATTTGGTGGCGTACAGCATGATTAGGCTGATCCACTAGGAGCAGGTATGTAACCAGGAGCACTGATTTTATATGATAAATGACTGCATGTTTCATATAATAACATAGTGACTTTGTTTTGGACAGGTGTAGGACTCGACTGACTGGTGCTAGCAATCCAATGCCGCACACAGTTATATATTATAGGAATCAGCTAGATCAACAGTACGATGATCAGATATTATGGGTATCTTACATATCAGAGATATTGATCGTATTGCCTGAGATATGCTGATCAGATCAGCATGTATGGAGGACACGCGCAGCACCTCTCATTTGCTTTGATATCATGGAGATGTATTGTTCGGAGCGTATGATGCGACAGTTTGGCATGCATCAGGATGTCCCCCTATCATGTGACACTCAAGACGCTCTCTATCGTTTGGATCGATGAGGACAACATCTCCATGATTGGGTTCAAGAACATCGGGAGTATATTGACGCATGGGAGCGACGGGAGGATTTGATTATGGCTGGTCCACCCATGCTTCCCATGATGGATTATTATAATTCATATCTGTAGTGGTATAGGAGCATCACTAGGCGATTCATCTCACCATTGATGAGTGAGCATCTTGAGATGAAGTTTCATATTTCGGGTGGCATGATAGATATTCTCATAAGTACATTTTACTTTTATCTTATTTTGTTATATTGTTATTAGTATACTTATGAATAATATTTATTTTCAAACAATTTCAGAGGATTACGTCGCTATATCATACGACAAGGAGTGGATTCCATTCAATCACTGTTGGATGCAAGGATCGAGCACTTGCTGATATTATGGATGGCCTTATTGATACTATGCGAGCTATCTCAGAGGATAGATGACTTCAGACTATGCCATCGATGGATGATCCGAGTACCTCTTTATATGCCCAGCACACCTCATACCCTAGCTTCTCAGACTTCGACCTCCCTATAGATGATGCGTCTCTATCACAGAGAGTGAGCGAGCTTCCACCTTTCTCTCCATCGATCGATACCATGCTTGAGCTATCACATCGGTGGTCAGAGATGACACGCATTTATGAGAGACGGACGCACAGAAGATCTCAGTATCTTGATATATACACCTCTCGATAGTTATGATATTGTATATTTTTTTACTAAACTAATTTGTAATCAACAATTGAGTTATATTATTTAAATTAATGTTACAAATTTTTTATCCGAAAGCACATATTACAATTTATGTTAATTATATAAAAAATTAATTATTAATTTCATACAGGTTATATGGTTGGAGTTTGAGATTATCTAATATTTTAATATATTATAATAATATAATAATAT